>JAKSZT010034297.1:5615257-5663551 GCA_026826555.1 Tolypeutes matacus | reverse complement strand
TTTTTTTTTTTTTTTTTTTTTTTGCCTGTTTACCACCTGTATGAGAGGGTGACAAGAGCAAGATGAGTTAACTATATTTTTGAAGTGCTATTTATTAACATAAAATACTTTTTTCTAATTTTTTTTCTTATTATGTTTCCTGAAATGTCTTCCAAATTTCAGATTCTTCTTTACTGCCAACCGGGTAAAAATTTATACCAATCAAGAGAAAACCAGGTAAGTGGATATTCACCATCTTCTCCCCTCTCTTCGCCCCCCGCCCCCCACCCCACCACTTCCAGAAGAAGATTCTTTGGTATAAAGATTAAGAAGTTCTCTCTGACTACAAAGGCAGCTATTCCCAAATCTGTAATCTTTCTTTTGTTAAGAAAAACAAGAGGGGTTGGTGGACCTGTGGAGGTAAAGAAAACCATCTTGGTGCAGTAGGAGAAAGCCTGAGGAAAACTGGGCTCCTGCCCCAGCTCTGCCTCCAGTTGTAATGTTTGGCTCATGTCTTCACCCTCTGTGACCTCCCATTGCCATGCTGGCAGACGCCTCCTCTTGTGGTTGTGAGGCTGAAATGAGCCAAGCAAGTTTTGAAAAGCTAAACGTAGTAGGTGATGAGAAGACTATCAGACCTATCAATTTAACCACATAGCCTCTGACACCAACCATATTGGTGTTAGAAACTTCAGTCAGCAACTCCAAGGACTGCCCAGTCAATTCTAACTCTTACCTGGAGTCAGGCCAGACCCCACAGAGTAAGGGCAATCCTCTACAAGATTGTCTTCCAGGCACCAGTCACAAGTTTGGGGGCCCAGGCCACCCATACTTCTGACCAACTGGCCACAAATGTGGGACTTCCCACCGCCCCCTTGGGTCTAGTAATTGGCTAGAACGACTCAACAGAACTCACTGAAAGCATGTATTTACAGTTTCATTATGGTAAAAAGGGTACAAATACAAAGAAGCCAAAAGAAGAGACGCCTAGGGCAAGGTCTGGGAGGGTCTCAAACATAAGCTTCCATGTCCTTTCCATGAGGGGTCAGCACGCATCACCCTTCCGGCACAGCAGTCAAGTTTTTTCGCAATCCTGGCTGTTCATGGCTGTGAGTGTCCTGAGTTGATCTGGGGTCTCATCACATCGGGGATGATTGATAGAATCAATGCCTATGTGTTTGAGCTCAATCTGCAGCCCCTTCCCCTCTCAGAGCTTGGGAAGATAGGCTGATATGATGTGGCTCAAAGCCCCAGCCCCCAAACCATATGGTTAGTTTTTCTTTCTGATGGAGCCAGTCCCCCACCCACCCACCTACCCAAGACTGCAGATGTGTTTGGCCCCTCCCTGCCATCTGATTAGCATAAGAACTTTCAGGTATTGGTCTGAGCCTAGCATGAAGCATAAAAGACACCCCTGTCACAGGAAATTCCAAAGATCTGCTTCTCTCAGCATCTCTGAAAGAAGGACCCATTCATTCATTCTATTCTGCACAAATTTATTAAGCACCTACTTTGTGCCAGGCCCTTGCTGTACACTAAAGGGAAGCACATGGGAGAGTGGTAGGAGAGGAGGTGGGTAGGGTTAGCCACTGCATGGTAAAGAGTTTGGATTTTCAATGTAAGGGAAGCTGTTAGAGGGATTTGAAGAGAGAAGAGATCATCGAGTTAGGTTTGTAATTATGCCATTGGGTTAGATTGTGTCTGGCTACTGAGTCTGGAGAGGACATGTAAGGGGGCAGGGGTGGAGGAGGCAGTTGTAGCTGTCCAGGGGAAGGACCAGTGGTAGCCTAGATGAGGGTCATGACAGTGGGTGAGCTAAGAAGTGGACACATTTGAATATACTGGAGATAGAATCAACCAGAATTACCAATGGGTAGGATTTGTGTGAAGGGAAAGAATCAAAGTAGACCTCTGGATTTTTAGATTGCACAGCTGAGTGAATAATGGCCCCATTTTCTGCAAAGAGCCACACTGGGGGAATGAATGTGGAATGAGAATCAAAAGTTCTGCTTTGCTGCCTATTAGACCTCCCAGGAGGAAATTGTCTTATATGCAACTGGCTATATAGGAGAGGTGCCAGCTAGAGATAGAAAGTTGGGAGTCATCGGTCTATGTGGTATTTAAAGTGGGTTCTGGGTGAGAGCAGCTTGGGTGACAGTATAGATGGAGAAGATGAAAAGGCCACGGATTGAGCTCTGCAGCCCTTTGTAATTTCAAGATTGGAATGAAGAGACAGTGGCCAAGGAGATTTAACAAGGAGGCCAGAAGTAGGGAAACTGGGAATGTAGCATCTTGGAAGCTGAGAAAGAAAGGTTTCAAGGGTGGAGCAGTCACCTTTCAAATGCTGCTGAGCGGTGAAGATGAGGATAGAGAAGCATCCACTGGATGTCATAACATGGAAGTCATTTGGCAACTTTGACAAGAGCAGTTTCACCGAAGTGAGTTGAAGATGGGAGGTGAGGAAGTAGAGTTAGCAAAGGCAGACAAGCATTTTTAAGAAATTTCACTGAGGATGGAATGGGAACTGCCTGAAGAAATGGGTTCAGAGAGAGGTTTTAAAAATGAAAGCAAGCATGTCCGTTTGCTTCTGGATGGGTAGCTGCGGCCAGAGAATGAAGTCCTTGACCAAGAGTCCAGAGCATGGGGCTGGGTTGCAGAGGAAGCGATGCTGGAGAATGTGGTCCAGAAGCCCCTGGGTTTGTCGACTTGGCAGGGGCAGATGAAGGCATTCCTGCAAGATTTCTAGACCCCGAGGAGGTGGGGAAGGTGGGGGAGGTGTGCAGCTTAGGATTGGGGCAAGAAGATTTGAAGATGTTGGAAGAAGAATGGGAAAGTCAGCTCAGAGGGCAGAAAAGTGAATTTACCAGAGAGATGGGATAAGAACTCATGGCCTAGCTATCTTCTATGTGTCACAGCCCCAGCCCCCAAGGTTTGTGTTTCCAGGCTGGTGTTGTCCCCTCCCCCAGGACCTTTGTTGGGCTCGAGATCACCTCGGGGCACACCCAGTGCCTGGACCTGGTTTCAGAGGTTGACAGAGTCATGGAAGAATTCAACCTTACCACTTTCTATCAGGTAATGGATGGGGCTTTTTCTTCTCCATTGGTCAATCTAGAACTAGAATAGCCATTCTTAAAGAAGTCCTTTCTAGAGGCAATCTGAGGAGCCCTCCAGAACTTTCCCACACAAAGAGTTGAGGGGTCTGTGGTGTGTGGTCTGATGCAGCCCACCCCAAGTCCGACATTACTTAAGTATGCCTAAGATTTGTGCATTCTCATCCAAAATGTATCCATGTTTTTTCACATTAAAAAAAATAAAGTTTTCATAAAATTGACTCTCCAGGAAGAGCTGTAGTTTCAAGTACCACCCTGCACCTTGCCCGGTGCCCTGCAGGGAAACTTAGACTCCAACTTGAGTATCCAGTATTAAAGGGCCATTGGTTTTACAATGTTTTTTAAACCATGCTAAGGTATGTAAGTATGAATTTGAATGGAGATAATCATTGTTTCTTCATAATTTTAGACATTTTAATGCTTGATCATTTCATCTTGAAAAGTATGGCATTCGTTTTAGATCAGGAAATAGAATCAGAACCTAGGTTTCTTCCATGTCCCCAGATTTAATGACTGTTATTTAAAGGAGAGCCTCTGAGAACAGGAACAACCTAGGGCTATTTTATCTGTCTACAGAGGTGCTTGGGATCAGCCCTGGGGAGGGAGGTTGTGCTTTCCAGTGGAGCAGGCGGGGAGGCAGCAGGGACTATATAACAGTGCTGTCACACCCCTGCCGTGATGTCTAGGCAGCCACCTGCCTCTGCTCCCCAGGGCCTCTCTGGGCCTGCCGTGGCATCCAGGTGACCGCCTGTCTCCCTGCTGTTCCTCTACAGGACCCTTCATTCCACATCAGTCTGGCCTGGTGTGTGGGCGATGCACGTCTCCAGCTGGAAGGGCGGTGCCTGCAGGATCTACAGGTGAATTCCCAGGGTGGGAGCACAGAAGGTGCCGGACTCCGGAAAGGAGGAGATATATGTTGGGGAGGTGGGAGGAGGGAGATGATTGGCTCTGAGGATTAGGCATGCAAATCTGAATCCCTGGAAAAGTCATGGTATTGCAAGAGACTCTAACACCCTCCCTTGCTACTCAAAGTGTGGTGCCTGGGCCAGCAGCATCAGAGTCACCTAGGAGCTCATTAGCACTACAAATTCTCTGGCCCTCACCCCAGACCTAGGGAATCAGTCGCATTTAACGAGGTCCACAGGGATTTGTGTGCACATAAAATTTGAGAAGTCCTGTCCTAGAACACTGATCTGAGAAGATCTGGCCCCACCCAGAGGTCAAAGGCTTGGGTGCCCACTGGGGCTGGGCGGGTATTGGAAATGAGTGAAATGTGGTAGATATGAGGAACATCGAGCCCTTGGATCCTAGCTCATATTTTGATAAGTAAATGAAATCTTTTACTTTCCTGTCTTTGCTCTTAGAAGAAAAACAACTTATAAGGGCAGGAGTGAGTGGCAGCTGCCACCCCGCCTCTGGCAGGGAAGCCAGTGGGGAGTGGTGGGGACCACAAGACCTGCCCCTGTGCAAGTAGATGCGCCTATGTTGCTAGCACTTCTGTTTTTCAAGAGAAGCAAGAAATTCCGATTTTTCTGTATAATCTACCTATTTTTAAATGTTGGCAACTAATTGGACTTTTAAAAAACATTTGCAAGCCAAGCAATAGATTTGCAGGCTGGATACAACCCATGGCCCATCATCAAGAAGCCACCTTTGCTCCCAGCCCCTTGTGCTGGTGGCAGCAGTGTGGGATGCAGCAGACCTGGCTCCCAGCCCGGGCTTTGTTGGTGTCTAGTCCAGGGCTCTGAGCCTTCATTTCCTCTGCAGGGCTGGGATGATAGGATCAACCTCACGAGAATGCAGGACTGTTAGACCTATTGGAGCAGAGCCTGGATCCTGCATGGCCCTGAGTCTCCCTTCAGTGCTGCCTAGCCTTTGAAGGATTGCAGAAGGCTGGTTTTGTTTGCGGTGCCCTCTGGGTCCCCAACTCCCCTGAATGTGACTATCCTCTCCCGGTTCTGGGTTTAAGGAAATCGTGGATGAGTTTGAAGACTCTGAGATGCTGCTACGTGTGCATGCCGAGCAGATCCGCTGCAAGTCTGGGAACAAGTTCTTCTCATTGCCTTTGAAGTGAGTGCCAGGGGACCCCCTTATCCCAGGCCCTGCACCTGGCCAGGCAGAGACAGAGGAAACTGCCGAAATCAATGAGGAGGTCCCCAGTCACGCCGTCAGCTTGGCAAGAGGTGTGCTCACTCCTGGTGGTCCACAGGGGGTGGTTCTCTCCTGGCCCTTTTGTGTTGCTGGATGGGTGCTGCTGTGTTGTGGTCTATTCCAAAAGGAAACCAGTAGAGGGCAGCCTGGGTTCCTAGTTACAGCTGTGAGGTTGTTATACAAAAAAAAAACAAAAACAAAAAGACATTGGGGTCACCTGGTGATCTCATGCATACTCTCAGCCAGATTCCCCACTGCACATTCCCTCTAACCAATACCTCTACCTGCCCCCCCCCTCGCAACCCCCGCCTTCAGCTATCTGCATTTTGATGCCATTAGCCTCAGACGAGGGTTTTTCAGATTGTCATGCCCTGGCTTGTGGCTGCTCAAGCAGGGACATAGGGCACTACTGTGGATCTGTCTCCCTCCCTTGAAGTGTGTCACTTTTTTTTATTTTTAATTTTGCCCTCTCCTGCAATAGCAGAGGCCATTCCAGGGCCAAGGTACAGGATGCAAATTTGTGATTCAGCATCAGTTTTTTCCATGCCTGCCTCCCTCCCGCCCCCAGCCAGGTGCCTGGGAAGACTTGAGCAGATGTTTCTTTCCGGCCTGGCTGGGGCTGAAAGCCAAGGCCTCCAACGCTCTGTGACCCCTGGCTTCACCAGAAGCTTTCCCAAAGAGGCAGGGGAAAGCCTTCCCCTGGTGAACTCCTGCCGCCTCCTCAGCACCTGCCTGCTGTGGCCGCAGGCTTTCTGAGGAGGAGCATGGATGGAGGACCAAAGCTTGCCGGGATTTTCTATTTTTTGTCAAGCCCTCACCAGGGCAAAGGACCAGTCCAATCAAATTGCTCTCTGGATTCTTGGTGGTGGGTAAAGAGATATTTTTCATCTTCTTGTTTTAAATTATGTTCAAGAAATAAAAACGACGGTATTTGTTTTGGGTTTTGTTTTGGACTGCTTCTATTCAGCAAGGTAAAATGATAACTTTCCTCTGCCCCCACCTCTCCAGCTGTGCTTCACAGTTTGGTGGGGGGAGTCTCAGGAGCTTCTTTTCTGACTTCTCAGGTGGCCTTGGGAGGCATTAATGATGCCTTGGTAAAATGAGGGTGGTTTCCCAGGCCTGCCAGTGTGACAGCTCTCATACATCATGGCTGGCCCAGGGCTCTGCACTTGGCGGGGGTCACCGCCCCCATCCCTCATCACGTAAGTACAGGCATTTATACTTTATTAACACTTTCAAGGTCCTTTCTAGGGCCTTCTCATCTCTTCCTCACAGTCACCCCCTGAAAAGTAAACAGGGAAGGGATGATCATTCCCCTTTTACAGAGTAGGACAGGTTGAGTGACTTGCCTGAGTCCTTACTTGGCCCCAGCCTCAGCTCCTCCAGTGCAGCCCTGAGCACTGCCTTCTGGTCCAGCCTGGTCGCCACACTCCACCCCCGGCCTCAGGGAAAGTGTGGGGACAGGGTCCTGTGAGTCTGGCTCCTGGGGTGCCTCCTGCAACCTTGCCTGCCTTGGAGTGGCTCCCGGCCACTGCTCAGCCCCATTCCCATGGCACTGATCTGATTCAGCTCTGACTGGTCTGTCAGCTCCTCTGGCTTTTGAGGTCATGCGGAAGGGGAGAGGAAGCCAGGTATCCTTCCTGGCTTGTAAGGAGTACAGCAGATCCAGCTGTGCAACCAGGACTTAACCAATACCTGCTCTGTGCCAGGCCCCAAGTGGGGCATTTGGGTGAATCACAGTCCGTCCCCCTGGCCCTCTGGATGCTTGTGATTGGGGGGCCAGGCAGGGTGCACAGAGAAGAATCTCCATTCCTAACCTTGATGCAAGTCAGACCGGGAAGTGTGAGCAAAGCTACCTCACTTTCCTGCAGGTTCCAGTTTCAAGATAGAGGCCCAGTTTCCAGCAAGGCAGGTTCTCTTGGCACAGACCACCTGATTTTCCTCAGCAGGGACTCCAGGCTTCGGGTCTTGGCCACTCCCTCAGCTGCCTTCTTGGGAGGGGGGCTGGGTGTGATGTAGCCTACCATTAACCACCCCAGGAGGACTGCTGGGGCCAGCCCTTCTGTGTGGAGGATGGAATTAGAGTGCGGCTGCTGTCAGAGACGGGCCAAGATCAATAACCAGCTCTTCAATGGAGAATGCAAGGTGGTGGTAGAGGAGGGAAGCAGGAGACTGGCCGAGGCGCGCGGGGGTCGGCAGGCCGGCAGGAGGAGGCTGGCAGCAGGGCCTTGGCTGGCACCCAGGCCTTGAGTGTGCCTCTGGAGGAAAGCGTGTCCAGCAGGCACTCCTGCTGACAGTGCAGAGCCGCCGAGGCGCTTCCATAACAGGAGATGTGCTCCGTGGAAGCCGGGCGCCTCCTCGGGAGGCAGAAGGGAAGACAGGAGCCGGCTGGAGTCCGCCCCAGGCCAGCTGGCTCGTAGTAAAGAAATGCTCTTGGTGGGGATTTTTATCACACCAGAAAGGGCGCAAAATCAACACATCTGTCCTCCGTGTCCTCAGATGTTCCTGCAGGGCAGGGAAATGATCATCTTGGCCTGTTTAGCCAGTTTCTGCCTGGCACTCCCGGCTCGCCTCTCCAGACCACCCCAGCTTTGTTTCCCAGGGAGAGGGAAATTACCTCGCTTGTTTGTTTACTCCCAGTCTTGGCACCAGGAGGCCAAGGACTGCCTCACCTTTGATGCTGCGCCGGTGCACTCCCTGAGGGGCCCTGCAGGGGGCATCCTGGAGTTGCTGGCCTGGGTCCAGCCCTCAGTGCCTTTCCTTCACTGGACCAGGGACTTCCACCACTACCTGGGCCAAAACCTTCCTTTTGCAAATGAAACAACCCAGATAGGGAAACTAACTTGCTCAACATTCCCCAGTAAATTGGCAGTGCAGGGACAGGAGCCCAGTGACCTGGCTTCTAATCCAGAGTTTTTTTGCACGACTCCTCACACCAGAGTCTCAAAATGAAACTACTTTTCTTCAAAAGACTCCAAGGGGAAAAAAGGGGGGTGGGGAGGAAGTATCAGCCAAGTGTGGCTAATGTTTGAAGCTCGCTGGCTGAAGGGCTGGAGTCCGCACATCAGTCCCACCCCACCCTCTCCTCCCACCACAGCTGGCCAGCCCCTGTAGAAACCCTGGGACCGAGGTGGGCGGAAGCATTCTGACTGCAGCCCAGAAGCTCTGGGTACCTGTGGGGGCTGCAGCCGCTGTCTGGGAGCTTGAAGACCTTAACACCGTTTTCTTAACGTGGGACTTAGCCCAAAAGAGGAACCTCCAGCAGAGAAAACAATTACCAAATGTGTCCAGCCACAGGCCTCTAAGATCATTGTTCACTGTTCCTGGTCCCCTCTTTACTGGGCAGCCCCCCAAACCCAAACTTTTTTTTAAACTTGGCAGATTGTGAAAGATTACAATGTGTTCAGTTAAACAGGGAAGCCCAGATGTCCATTTCTGATGACCACCGTACATTTCCCCAAGCAAAGGCCAAGTTAAGAATTTAGAAAACCCCGTTTCCCAAATGAGGACCCCGCAGAGAAGTGAGTCGGCGGAAACGGGTGAGATTGCCCCGACCTTTTCTCCTCGTTCTTAGAGGGGCTGGAGACCGAAACTCCCACTTCCATTCCCCAAGGAAAGTCTGACAGCACCGGTTAAAGTCCACCGTCCGTTCTCCGTTTCTTCGCCTGGCAAGTGGGTTTAAACCCGCCTTCCAGCGCTCCCGCCCATTTCCGGGAGGTGAGGCCCGCGGGGGCACCCAGGGACTACCCCCGAAACCGCCCTCAGGTGAGAAGGGCTGCCACTTCCGGGGCTGGGAGGAGAGGGAAGATCCCCGCCCTCCGGCTCCGCCTGGTCACTCAGCCTCGGAGGCCCTTGGACCCAGGCGCTCTCCTGCGGGGCCCCCGGCTCTGGCCTCCTGCCGAGTCGCCGACCCGCCTCTCAACCTGTTCCCACGGTGGAATTAAATCTGGCCCGTTGAGCTCCGCGGGCACGTGTGCCCGCCCGCCCAGCGCCTCGCCGGGTCGCCTCGGGGCACTTCATTTGCACAAAACAGTGGCCAAAGTGGTGGCCGCGGGCTGGGCACCTACTATGTGCGGGACCGGGCGGGAACTGCAGACCTTACCTAGTCCTCGCCCAGCCCCGTGGCCCACGTTCCAGAGAAGGACGCGGAGACTCCGAAAGAGTAATTCGCTCCCCACGGCCACCCAGTGAGGAAGCGGCGCGCCCGAGGCGCCCTAGACCCTCACTTTTGCGACTGAGCAAAGTCACTAAAGGGCCAAAACTGGGGCTTTTGAAAAGAAGCCATGGAACAATTTCTAGATTTTTATCTTTTATTTTAAAAAACAGAACACAGGTCCCACGGCTGCCTCAGTATCCCCCCACCCACCGTGCTTCATTCCTCCCCAGCGGCGAGACCACGCCTTCCCCCGCACCCTCCCTCCGCGGGGGATCGCGTTGGAGGTCACCCCGCCCCCCATAAACTGGGAGCCCGGGAGAGCCGGCGGGCTGGAGCGCTTTCCCGCCGCCAGGGAGGGGTGAAAGGCCGCCTGCCTGGGCTCCTCCGCCGGCACCTGCTACCAGGGAGCCTCCGGCTGGGGGGCCGCCCCTGCACCCCGCCGGGTCCGCGCGCAGGGAGCGCACTGGCCCTTTAAGAACGGCGGCCCCCGCGCGCGGGGAGGAGGGCTGCTAGCGCCCCGAGCCGCGCCGAACTCGCCGGGGACGTCGGGTGCCCGCTCCCTGGCTCGCTCGCTCGCTCCGGCCGGCTCCCTGCTCCTCCTCCCGGGACCGCGCGGGGACCCGGGCCCGGTGGGGCGCGGCGGCGAGCAGGGTCCCCGGGCGGGCGAGAGGCACGCGCTCCGGGCAGCGCCTGGCCCCAGGCATGGACAGGGGGAGCTGGGCGCGCAGGGGGCGCCGCGGGACCTGGCGGCCGGAGCGCTGAGCCAGACAAAAGGCTCCGGAGCTGCGCTCGCGCTCGGGAGCCGGGCGGCCGGCGGCGGGCAGCTCCGGCTGGGCCCCTCCCCCGCGGGCCGGCTCCGCGCGTCCTGACCGCTTCTCCCCGAGCTCGGGAATTTGCCGAGGGGGCCTCAGCGGCTCCTGCGGGGACCGGGCGCGGGAGGTCCGCCGCGCGCCCTGCGGGCTGGGAGCCAGGGAGCGTCGCAAGTTTCCGAGCCGCTCGCGGAGAGCCGGCGCCCGGAGCCAGAGAACCTCGCGAGCAGCGCTGCCGACGCGGCCCGGCGCCGAGAGCATGGGCAGCCAGCGGAGCGCGCCCGGGCGGCCTGGCTCCAGCGGCAGCCTCCTCGGCGGCCGGGAGGCGGCGGCACGGCTGCGGCTGCTGCCCCTGCTGCTGGTGCTTCTGAGCTGCCTGGGCCGCGACGCGGCGGCGGAGGACTCCGAAGTCAACGCCGAGGTAAGGACCCCAGCCCTGCCCCCTTGCCCGCAGGCCCGGGGCGGGGAGGTTGAGGAGAGGGTCACAGCCGGAGCGTGGGGGTGGCGGGAGCCCAGAGGAACCCCACACACGCCCCGGGGATGGCGAGCTGGGGAAAGAAAAGCGGACCAGGCCGGCTCCCCTGTGCAGCGCACCTCTTCCCAAGGCTTGGAGGACTAAGGGCTGGCAGCCGCCCTCTGTCCCTACGCCTCTGCCTTGGACACTAATCTGCCCCAGCCCCTGTCGCGGGAGCCTGCCCCTTCAGCCCTTGCGTCCGCTCCTTCCTTCTCCTCCCGGCGCCTGATTCCTCGAGAGCCGTGCGGGCGCTCAGCGGGGTTCTTTGCTTGTGAGGGGGCTGCTGCTCCGCGGGGCAGCGCCCCCTCCTAGGGAGACTCTGGTCTGGGTGACAACGAGGCGCACACGGCGATCGGGGTCGTGAGAGGGGTGCAAATCGCTGAGGCAGGAGACTCGGGCTGTGGGGGCGCTTTGTAGACTTTCTTGGGTTCTTGCACGGAAGCCGCGCCACGGCTGGGTGGGATCCGAGGGAGACCTCTGTCTCTCCAGGCGCGTCTTCCCACCCAGCGTCTCTACCCAGAGGCCCGGGTTGGACAGGGTGGACTCCGTGCGTCTTTTCACGGGAAGCCTGCCTGACGTCCCTACAGGGCCCCTCTCTGGATCGCTCCCCTGGGTGACCAGGCCCGGCTTCCTGGCGCAGAACCGGCTCTGGCTAGCGCCCCGGCTCCCTGGGATCTCCCAGTGCCCCATGGCAAAAGTGGGGTCTGTTCTTTCCCTGACTTCCAAGATCCTGCTCCCTTCTCGAACTGGGGAGGATAGAAAGAGACCAGCGCGGGGGCTACGGGGCCGTCCTGGCACGCACTCCTCCGGCCTGGGTGCCCTTGGGCCGGCCTGGACCATCCCGGCGGCGCAGGGGCTGGGGCCTGAGCACTCTTCCTATTTGCAGCCGGATCTGTGCTGCCTCAGCTCCGGGCGGCTTTCCCCACCTCCCCAGGCTGCCTGGGAGATTTTTCTGATGGAAGCTTGTCCTTCCCCGCCCTATTTTAATAAAAGCCTGGAGGAAGGGCAGGGAATTCCTCCCAGGCTCGAGTTACACCTCCCAGCCAGTCCCCCACCTGCTCTGCCCTCCCTCCAAGGCCAGACCAGGGTAAGCTGCAGGGAGCCAGGCCCTGGCAAGAGGCCCGACAGGAGCTGGACCCATGCCCACCGTGCCCACCCACACTGGCCTTCACTCCTCAGGCCAGCAGGGGCTCCCACTGGTGGGGATTGTCCCACAGCGGACCCCTCTGCCACTCTCTAGAATGGAGTACCAACGAATTTGAAATCACAGACCCACCCTTGAGGAGTTTATACTCTACCTAGGGATATTTCCACACAGGAAGTATTTGTGGACCAAGCTGGGATTTGGTGGCCACACATTATGAATTGGCCTCCTGGGTGGCCAGGAGAAGCTTGGGGCCTGGGACCTGTTTGAGGGGCTTTGCTGTCTTTCCTTGGCTTCTGCTCTGCCATCACCAGCCCCTGGCCTGGGCTCTACTCTCCAGAGCAGTACCTGCAGCCTGAGGCCTCTGGGGAGGAGAGACCACAGACAGTACCCTAAACCCATGTTCGCACTGGCTAGGGACTGTGACAGGCCGGCAGCCTGTCTCCTGGGCAAGCACTTGGGTTGGGCCCAAGGCTGTTCCTGGAAAAGACTAGAAGGTCTAGGGGATCTTTGAATGTTGAAAGTCAAGGTGGATGGACGGTTACAGGCGGGCAGGCTGTCCCAGCCCTTGGGCTGGCTTGGGGTGCAGGCTGCCCTTTGGAGTCCTTGTCAGATCTGGACCCAAAGGGTTGCATGGCCTCAGAAACCAGCCCTTCTGCCAGGGAGCGTGGGAGAGCTGTCCTCGGGTCTGCCATGTCCAAGGACCAGCCTCGGGGACTTCTGGGCCTGACGTACACCCTGTGTCCAGAGCCTCCCTTCCTCGGAGAAGGAATCTGGTCCCAGCCCCAGGTTTCACAGAGATCAGATCATCTGGGGTTGCCCCTGAGCCGTCCACAGCTGAGCCAAGGCCAGCCCCTCCCCCCTCCCTCTCTCTCTCTCTCTCTCTCTCCCAGGGCAGAAACCACAGCATTTAACCAGCTGAGGAAGCAGGGAGCCTGGCACAGGTGCCAGGAGTCCACATACACCTGCTGCCTGCCAGGCCCCAGCCTGGAGAAGCCACCATGGAGCCACTCTGCCCTGCTCCACCCCCTCCTCTGGGTGGACCTCAGGTCCCTGTCCCCATGCAGTTCTGGGCTGGAGCCCCACCCCACCCCCACCCAGACCCTGAGAGCTGAGGCAGGAGAGCTTGAGTTCCCCTGCCTGACTGAGTATGCTAGCTAGAGCTCTGGCCTACCTGGGCTGAGAGTCCAGAGCCCTCTCCAGGTCTCTGTCCTGGTCTTTCTGGCTCTAGCATGTGGCAGACTTAAGTGCCTTTGCTTTTCACCGGAGCAGCTCTGGCTTCCTCCGACCCTCTTGTCCCCACAACTTCAGCCCCTCAGGCTTCCCTCTGGGGGCCAGTCAGGTTGCCAGAGTTCACAAGTGTGGCACTAACACCACTGAAGCGTGGACACACCCACCTTCCCTGGACAGACCCACCATCACCTTCCTTACCCCTATCTGGCAGCTGAGCGAGATGAGCAAAAAGAGGGGTGGGGGGAAATTTATTCAAAAAAATAAAATAAAATAAGAGAGGGGGGAGGTTGGCTTGAATTCTGGTTTTAACCTTCAAGTCTGACCGTGAGCCACAGGCCCGGGCTTCCTGGGCTTCAGTCTCTGCTCCTACTTCCATGTGGCTCCCTGGGGGCCCCACCAGTCCCCTCTTAGTAATACTCTTTGTTAAATGTGGAGCAGGAACTACAAAGGCCCCCTGTGCCCACCCGTGAGGAAAAGGGGACTAATGTGGGGCTTCGTCATTCATAGCCTGCAGAAACCGAAGCTTCTCTCCTTCTCCCTCCCATCTCAACTTTTTATTCTGTTCTCCTCTTGCTACCAACAAGCTGTCCTCTCCACAGTCTCTATTTCAAAACCCAGAGAGAACCGGTCTGATTTAGCAGCCAGGGACGTGGGAGGCGAGTGGGCCGGGCCCTTCACACCCAGCCCTGTGCCAGGTGCCCCTGAGTCTGGGCTGTCCCCAGTCCCCTCAGTTGCTGCCTCTTGTGGAGAATGACCCAGTGTGTGCTCCTCTGCACAGACGCTATCCAGGGCTCCTGGACACAAACACCTTCCTTTGCCCCATTCCAAAAGAAAGACATCCCTGAATGAGGAAACATGGAAATACACCTGGTCTCCCAGAGAAGACCCCGATCGATATCCCAGGGCCCCCTGCCCACATCTCTGATACTAATTAGAGATGGCAACACAGCCTGGGCACGGAAAAGCACTCCCTGCCCCTTTTGGTGCTTAGTTCCAGACCGTCCCTGCCACTGTCATCTCAGCCCCGCAGGGAGTTTGGCTTCTGCCTGAGGCGAGCTGTGGTGGTCATTGCGGGGTGCCACTGTTCCCCAGCTCACATCATGGTTGGCATCCTCAGTAGCATCCCAAGAGTTACATGGCAAACCCATCTCATCCCATCAGATATTCAGGCAGGGGCAAAGCCCCGTGGCCAGCTCTGCTTGGAGCATAGCGATGTGCTCTCTGCGTCAGCAAAAGCAGAGAGGGTTTGGTGGCTCTCTGCTTGGCTTTCTTCATTACAAAGAGGGTCCTGGGAGGACCCCACAGATGAATGTGAGGACCTGGGACCCTGCAAGTGGCTGTACACTCCAGGCCTGAGGCACAAAATGGGAACCTTCTAGATTAACCCCCCCCCCCGAAGTTAGGGCTCACATAGGATTACTGGAAGGACAGTGGTTCCAGGGGTACCTGAAGACCAGTGGTCATTGGGGCTGGGCCCCTGGGAGAGGTGGCACTGATCTTGCAGTGTGGACCAGAGAAGCAGAAGTGAGTGGACTAGACTTGGGTCAGGGAGACGGTGGTGCTTCTCACCAGAGCCCCTCCCCTCGTTGGAATGTCAGGAAATGAGCAGGAAGACCCCCAACTCTGCCCCCAATATCAGGGCAGACCAGTGAAGACCCAGCTCATTTTCCTTACCCTTATCTGGCAACTAAGCAGTATGAGCAAAAAGGGGTGCTGAAGTCATGGAGCTGGGAGGTCAGGTCTGGATCAATCTCCAGGGCTGGCCCTCAGCTTAGAGGCCCCACCTTGTCCTCCCAGGAGTGACTGCCACCTGGAGGGGTCAGAGTCCAGCTCCATGCCCAGCACTTACGAGCAAGGCACCTGCTACATAGGAAGTGCTTGCAAAATAGTAGCAAAACACAGTGGCAGTGAGATGCACTTGGCATTTGTTGACAGGCAAGTCAGGGAACCTATCCAAGCCTCAGTTTACCTGCTTATAAAATGAGAAGGAAAATAGTGTCTACATGGTGGAGAATTGGGCAGATTCAATGTGTTGATGAGTAACTGAGCACTGTGTGCAGTGGCTGGCACGTGGGGCCCAGGGAGTCAGGTGTTACTGCAGGGACTTCAGCACCCTGCACCCCACCCCCATGAGCGTGTGTTGAGCACCTTCCACATGTCGGTTCACCTGGGCACGGCCCAAGGATGTTTCATAAGCATTTTCACATTTAATCCTCTGCGAGGAAACCAAGACAGAGGTGAGAGAAATTGCCCCAAATTCCACAGCCAGGGAGCGGCAGAGCTGGGATTGGAACCAAGTTTCTAGCCCCAAGACAGGCTTCTGGGCCACAGTTCAAAGCCCAGGGTGCTGTGCAGTGGACATGCCGGCAGGCGTCCTGCCAGACCTGAGCCAGGTGGGAAGGAGGTTGCGGAGATGGGCCCTGGCCAGGGGCTTTCCAGGTGAGGCTCCAAGGCGTCGTCCCCAGCCAGCCCCAAAACTCCTGGCAATAGAGGCTCATTTCACCCCGCCCCAGCCTGCCCACTGGCCAAAGGACTGGTTTGTTTTTTCCTTCCTCCAGGTTGAGGAGTGTGGGGGCGGGGCTGGGAGGCTGCAGGGTAGAGAAGAAGCAGGAACTCAGACCTTCTGCCTCCTTCCTGCTTCCCTGCCTGGGCCTCCCCACCCCCACCCACTCTCCCCGCCTTCCAGAGGCCCCTTCCACCACCTACAGCTTTCTCTAAGACCAGTAGTGGGGGGCAGACTTAATCCCCAAATAAGCAAATGCCTTCTCCTAGAACTGCCGAAACATGGACCCTGTTGGCCCAAAGGAACCACCCAAGGGCCGTGCAGGTGCCGCCTGGGCCGCCGGGACAGCTCCCCCTTTCTTCCCTGGCCTTGGGGCTGGCGGGGCCTTTGTGCACTCAAACCGGTGCACAGGTGGACAGGGATCATTTCAGCCCCGTTTTGCAGACAAGGGAACAAAGCTCGGCGGAGTAGTCCTGACATCTTCAGTTATTCAGAGGTCTGTCGTGTGGACAGTCAGGACCACCACGTCACCGGGAGGCAGGTTTCTGCTCCACCTGCGGAGGAGCTTTCTAACAGTCACAGCTGCCCAAAGATGGAGTGGGCTGCCTCGGGAGGCCGTGAGCGCCCCTTAACCGAGACTGGATGAGCCTGGGACTCGCTCAGGGTCACCCAGCTGGTGAGTGGGCTCCTGGCCCACATCCCCCGACGGGTGGGCCCAGCGGGACTGGGGTGCACGCCCTGCAGGGTCTGGGCCGCCCCCCAGACTCGTGACCCCCTTTCAGCCCCAGCACAGCGGGGAGTGCAGGCCCAGGCCAGGCCTGCTCCCAGCCAACCCTCAGCAAGGGGATGGGTGCTGGGAGGACCTCGCTAGGGCCATGGGAGGTCAGGGCTAGGCCCATCACTGGTGGCCCCAACAAGATCCCTGCCAGGGTCTGCTTACAGTGGCGGAGGGAGCCATGGCTGACAGAAGCAAAGCAGAACCTGCCAGAGATTGTCCTTATCGTGCAAGGTCTGATAAGGGCCGGGGAGGAGGGTGAGGGGCCTGCCGGCACTGCTGGCCGTGGTGGTAGCAGTGGCGGGTGGGCATGCACGTGCACACACACACCCCGCCACTGGACGGCTGCTTAATGCACAGTATTGATCTGGCCGGCGCTGTCTCAGCAGTCCTGGGGGCTAGGGGGGCCTGCTGACGTGGCCTGGCGCCCAGACCTAGCCAGGAGCCAGAGCCAGTGTCCACAACCCTCAGAGGCAGCCTGGTCCAACAGCACCCACCCCAGTTCTAGCCCAGACCAAATGCGTGGCTCTGGGTGGACCACTCACCCTGTTTGAACCTCACTCTGTAAAATGGGGATGGAAACGAATTGACTTTCCAGGGGTGCTTGTGAGCATTAAACAGGGTCATAAGGGTGGAGCGCCTGGCCCACGGCAGGTTCTCTGCCCTCAGTTACTGCGTTTATGTCCCCTCCTGTGGGGCAGGGGGCTAGAATGCCCCCTCAGACTCCTGGTGGCCTCACATCTCCCCGCCCAGGGCCAGCCACTTGACTGAAGCATCCTTGGTAAATACCACGGGATGGGGTCTGGAGCTCGAGAAAGTCACGGCCAAGAGAAGAGCCGCGGCCCCCGCCGGGCTGCAGAGCCTTCAGCACCGGCTCCTCCTTCCACTGCACAAGGGCGGTCATGGAGGAGGAAACCAAGCCCGGTTCAAAACCCGCCCCACTCTCCACTTCCCTCCCTGAGCCTCGGTTTCCCCACCGGCTTGACCGTGCCTGTGAGCCTGCAGTGATGGGGAAGAAGACGAGCACCCCGAGAAGGGGACAGGCTTTACAGGCACCAGTAGGGTCCATGAGGGCTGGAGCACAGCACACACACACCCCCACTTTGGGGCTGGGAAGCCAGAACCTTGGGGACACTCCCACCTCTTGTCCACTGCAGCAGAGTGCCTCGGTGAGCTGGGTCTTAGGGCTACAGGCTACTCCCCTTCCACCTGGAGGCAGCAGCACCTGCCACACACCTGGGCACCCCTACCCCATACCAACACATTCTCGCCTCCTGAGCTTGTCACACTTAGCATAGCAGTAGGGTTGCAGGAAACTTCCTTCTGGACACTCAGGAGGGAGGCGAGAAAGCCCACGGCCCTAGGGATGGCATCTTCCGCCGCCCTGGCAGACTCATTAGTGCTTGGCGTTCAGCCACCGAGAGCACGCTTCTGCCAGAGTCAGGCAGGCTCTGTCAGCTTCTTCGCCTTGTCATCTGGAGACTGGGTTGGTCTGTGCTGAGGCCATGTTTCTGCTTACCCATCCCCACCCACCACCCCAGGGGTGCCACCCGCCCTCAGCCTCTAGCTCTGCTCCCTGGCAGTGGTTGCCAGGCATGTGTCACTGGAGGCTGAGGACTCAGGGCCTTGCTGGGCTGATACAGAGACGGGAGCTCTCGGCTTCCCTGGGCCTCGAAGGGTATTTGCCTGCACGAAGAGGGGCCCACAGGCACCCTTGGGGTCTTCCCATCGGCCCTCCAGCTGCCCCCTCGTTGGATGGCCCCCCTCTGCTCCATCCCCTCTGCCCAGGCTCGGGAGCTCTTGGCAGGCAGGCCCAGCCTGAGGAACCTTCCCACCCCCCTTACCCCCACCACTCTGCAGACACAACTAATCAGCCCCTTGATGGCCTGTGATTGCGCCTCCCGAGATATTTTTACCTTATGCAAATAGGTGATGTAGAGGTGCCCTCATCTCAGCAGCCAGTCCCCCCTCCTCTCCCCACCAGCTGGATTCCTTTTGCTATTAGGAATTGGCCTCGCCTTCTGGATCCTTCCAAGCTTCTTCAGGAAAGCATTAAGGGTAAAGGACCCCCATCCACTGACTTCAGTACTGCCCCCCCCCCACATACCACAAACCCACCAGAGCATCAGTGGAGAAGTTTCCCACACTTGGGAATTACAGGGAGGGTGCCCATGACATTGCCAGCATCTGATGGGGCTGAGAGAAGGTGTGCTGGACCAGAGGGGTCAGCAGAGTTGGGTGAGGGGGGAGAGAGACGAGACATGGGCACCCCTGTACACACACACCCCCAACTGCCCTGCCCTCAGCTGAGGCTGCCCAGAGCCTTGACAGTGAGTGGCCTTTGTGCAAAGCCTGGCTTCTTCACCCCAGTAGTGGAGGCACAAGGCTGCCTACCCCAGGACGCCGAGCCCCCAGCTCTGTCATCTGCCTCCCCAGCTTCAAGAAATTAATACCACACCTAATCGGCATCCCTACGCCCCACTCCCCACCCAGCACAATGCCAAGCCTGTGTGTGGACTCTTCCATATACTCCTCACAGAACCTGCAAGGCAGGTCCTAAAACCCTGGTGGACTGAGGCACAGGGAGACCAGGTGGCTCACCCACGGCACACCCCAGAAATGGCTGGGCTGGGATTTGTCCCCAGCGCTGCCACCAAAGCTGATGGTGGTCCCTTAGCTCCACGTCTCCACCTTTTTGCTCTGTGGCGGGGCATCCGTCTCCGACTGGCAGTTTCTCTGCCCTGCCCTCCCTGGCTCAGCAGCTGTTCCCTCCATTGGCTGCCCAGGCACTGCTAAGCTTGGCTATTTGGGCAGCTCGTTCACACAGGGGCTGGCCAGGTGCAGGGCCGGGCTGGCAAATGGCACTGAGGAAGCAAGTATCTGAGGAGCTGGATATGACTTTGGTAGCCAAGAGATGTGTGGGCACAGCCCTGGCCAGCCAACAGGTAGCTGCCAGGCCAGAGCACGCTCCATGTCCGACCAGCATACTGCTTTGTGGGCCCACTCTGGAGGTCCCTGGAGACCCAGGGTTGGCAGGGAAAGATGCAAAGGACACAGTTCCATGTGACTAAAGCAAAACAAGCCCCTGGCCTCAGCACCCACCAGCCTCCCACCCAGTAGTTGCCATGCTCTTGTGGCTGTGCGAGCATGAGGTGGGCAGGGCAGAGTCCCCTTCCTTTTTTTTTTTTTTAAAGATTTTATTTATTTATTCATTTATCCCCCCCTTGCTGCTTGTGCTCGCTGGGTCAGCTAACCACGCTGTGCGGGCGGGCTTGCCCTCACCAGGAGGCCCCGGGAACCGAACCCGGGGCCTCCCATATGGCAAACGGGAGCCCCACTGATTGAGCCACAGCCGCTTCCCAAGTCCCCTTTCTTAATACAACTCAACTCAGGTCATCCAATCCCTACAGGGAATCCCACCCTCCAACTGCCACTGCAGCTGTCGTGTCTGCTCACAGACTTGCAAGGTGTGAATTCCACACTCTGTGGGTACGCTAGTTCTCCCCAGGGAGATTGTCTGCCCCTGGAGGTCAGGACGCCTCAGCCATGGGCTCCTGCGGCCCCCAGCTAGCCCAGTGCCTGGCACAGAGAGAAGGCTCTGACAACATTTGGGTGGATGATGGGTGGATGGATGAGAAGACTTGCCCAGCAAGTTTTTTGGAAGGGGATGATACATCCATTGTGTGCCAAGTGGTTTTCCCAAGGCTGTCTCCTTCAAATCCCCCAGCAGTCCCAATAGTCCGTGTTTTGCTGATGAGGAAATGGAGTCAGGCTCAGAGAAGGGAAAAACATTGTGGCAGAGCAGGGACTGGGCTTTGGGCCTCCTGTCCACCCTCAGGCCTGTGCTGGGCTGCCTGGTCATTCTGCTCCCCTTCCAGAAGGTTCAGGGCCCATGGGGGATCAGTGCCAAGGGGCTGGTTCTGAACCCTCTAGACTCCCAGCAGTCTGCTTAGAGAGCTAGGTGGACCCCTTGAGGGGCCAGGGCAGTAATAAGGACAGCTACTGTGGACTGCCCTCGTGGTATGGCTTACGTTTCAATGGGAAAAACAAATATCTAGGTGCAGTATAGTGTGTCAGATGATGGAAGTGCAGGGAAAGAGGAGATAAAGGGATGTTTAAGCAAAGATCTGAAAAATGAGGGTTCAAGCCCTCCAGATGTCTGGGGGAAGAGCTTTCCAGGCAGCAGGACCTGCAAGTGCAAAGGCCCTGAGGCAGGAGTGGGCCTGGCTGGGGTGGGTAGGTCAGAGGGCTGAGGCAGGGTCAGAGGGTGAAGGCCCTGTAGCTCCCGACTTGAACTTTGCATAGGATGGGAAGTCATGGGAGGGTTCTAGGCAAAGGATTGACCAGCTCTGACTTTTCAAAGTCTCCTCTTCTGGGTATTGTGTGAGAATAGGCCATAGGAGAGGTGAAGCAGGGAGAGCAGTACAGAAGCTCTTGTGGTCATCCGGCAGGAGGTGATGGCAGCTCGGACAGGGCGAAGGTGGTGAGAAGGGGTCCGATGTAGGCTGGGTGTGTTTGGAGGCCGCAGTACCAGGGTCTGCTGACGTGGGGTTACGGCTTCTTTGCAGAACTGGCTGCGGCTCTATGGCTACCTGCCCCAGCCCAGCCGTCACATGTCCACCATGCGCTCCGCCCAGATCCTGGCCTCGGCCCTCGCCGAGATGCAGCGCTTCTACGGGATCCCCGTCACAGGCGTGCTCGATGAAGAGACCAAGGCGTGAGTCCCTCTGTCGGGCCCCTCCTGACCCCACTGGCACCTGCCCTCCTTCTGGCCTGCTCTCACAAGGGCTTGGCATGTGGAATTTCCAGAAAAGAATGGCTTGATAAAAGAGATGGCAGAGGGTTTGGCTGTGCCAATTCCAATTGATAGGTAGCTTTCTAAAGCCTTGTGTGGAGAAAGCTCCTTAGGCAGGATCCAGGCTTGGCAGAAAGGAGCATGGTGATTGATGAGTGATGTCTGCCATAGGCACAGGAATGGGGAAGAGCATGGTGATGATTAGTGATGTCTGCCACAGGCATGGGAATGGGGAGGACATCCTAGCCAGGTCTTGCTCTGAACCTAACAGCACAGAACACACCAAAGACTGGGGGCTCCAGGAATAAAACTCCCATTCCTGAGGATACTGGTGAGAAAGGGGCTCACCTTTCTGAGCCACTGTTGGGCCTTGAGTCTTCCAGGATAGGATGGTTTTACAGAAGAAGAAAAAGAAGCTTAGAGTGTCCCACCCGACCACAGCCACATGAGGGGCAACTGGGAAGCCCAAGGCTTGCGAGGGGCCTGGAAGAAGGTGGACTGCCTGCAGGAGGCAGAGCCAGATTGGGCACTGGTGTTGAGGAGAGGCTCCCTGCTCACACCTCCACCCACATGTCCCAGGTGGATGAAGCGGCCCCGCTGTGGGGTGCCGGACCAGTTTGGGGTGCGCGTGAAAGCTAATCTGCGGCGGCGGCGGAAGCGCTATGCCCTCACAGGGAGGAAGTGGAACAGCCACCACCTGACCTTCAGGTAGGGACCCCGGCTGCCTAGGGGGGGTCCCACTCGGGGCATCACCCAGAGGCCACTCGCTTCTCTCTCCATGTGGGCTGAGGCCTCAAGCTCCCAGCAGGAGAGCTGGTCTGGAAGGCTTCCTTTCCCAGTAGCCCGCCCCAGGGTGGTTGACACGGGCAGTCTGGCCAGCCCCCATGCTGATGAGAATGGCCTCATACCTTGCACCCTAGGCATTTTGTCCCTCCAGAAGTTGGGGCCCCTTGGTGCTGCTTCTGCCCTTTCCACCTCCCTCCCCCGAGCAGCCTAGGCTGGGCTCACTGGCCAGATGGGGTCCTGCCTGGCATACACTGCGGACCTTTGCAGGGCAGGGTAGGGGTCTGCAGGCATTGGTGAAGGGTGGGGGGATGGCAGGTGGGTGGGCAGCATGCTGACTGCAAAAACCGTAGGCACAGGCACCCTCCTTCCTTCTGCTGAGTCCTTGGACAAGAGACGACCCTGACCTGAGTGGGCCTCGAGCCAGGTGGTGGTCCCCAGGGGCTCCCCTCCCTGTTCCAGTCTACCTCTTCCCCCTCCCCTCCCCCACCGAGCTCTACCCCCACTCCAAGGAAAAGCAGCTCCAATGGTCACTTAGACCCCACACCCCCAGAGTGAATTAATGGTCCACCCAGCCCATTTAGTGGCCGTCTGTCCAGCACACAGAAGCTTACTGTCACTTGTATGGATAATGGCAGGTCTCATCCTGTTTTGGTCATGTGCCAGGCTCTGTGCCACGTGCTCCATGTGAGTTCTCATTCAGTCCTCACAGATACCCCATGGTACCCCATTTTACAGATGAAGAAACTGGGGTTCAGAGAGACTGAGTCACTTGCCCAAGGCCACACAGAAATGCTAAAGCCAGGACTTGACCTCAGGCCTCCCGACCCTGGAGCCCAGCACTGGGAACCGCTTGGCCCATGTTTCCTACCTCAGTCATTTGCATCCCCCTTTCTAGGTCCTTCCCTCAGCCACACATCACCTGTAGTCTTACTTACTTAATGCTTTTATTTAGAATAAGCTTATTTGCCACAGTGCAACCTTATCTGGTGACATCTTAAGGAACTCCTGAGTTTGCCATGCTAATCCTGCTTTTCAGATTCCCATTAGAGTTGCTGTGGGCGGTGTTGTCCATGCACCACCTCAGATGTTACGTGTGTTCCTTGAGAACAGCCTTTCCCCACTCCCCCAGGGATGCTGTGCTCCTGGACAGTAGTCCCCGGGCCTGGCTCACTCACCTGTCCCCACCCCTGCCCCCATCCGCAGCATCCAGAACTACACTGAGAAGCTGGGCTGGTACCACTCGCTGGAGGCGGTGCGCAGAGCCTTTCGTGTGTGGGAGCAGGCCACACCCCTGGCCTTCCAGGAGGTGCCCTATGAGGACATCCGGCTGCGGCGGCAGAAGGAGGCTGATGTCATGGTCCTCTTTGCCTCCGGCTTCCACGGCGACAGCTCCCCGTTTGACGGCACGGGAGGCTTTCTGGCCCACGCCTATTTCCCCGGCCCCGGCCTGGGAGGGGACACCCATTTCGATGCAGATGAGCCCTGGACCTTCTCCAGCACTGACCTGCATGGTGAGGACACCTGGCCAGAGCAGGGGAGCTGGATCCGGCCCCCTCTGAGCCGGTTCAGCAGCCACAGGGCTGGGGGCAGAGCTTCCCCATGCAGCTCTCTGGAGCACTGACATGCTCTCCAAAGTAGGGGAGGGAAGGGGTCATTGCACCCACTTCCAAGAGTGAAGCAAGGGCAGGCTCTCTCACAGCCTCAGCCCAGAGGGCCTGGAGTGGCCAGGTCCCCAGGTGGGGCCAGAGCTGACTGTGCTGCCTGTCCCCTCCACAGGGAATAGCCTCTTCCTGGTGGCAGTGCACGAGCTGGGTCATGCACTGGGGCTGGAGCACTCGAGCAATCCCAGTGCCATCATGGCGCCTTTCTACCAGTGGATGGACACCGACAACTTTCAGCTGCCTGAGGACGACCTCCGGGGCATCCAACAGCTCTACGGTGAGCAGGGTTGCATGGGTGGCACAGTGGAGGCTGGCGGGCTTTGCATACCTGCTCTCAACTAATCCTCTCTTGGCCCTACGAGGCACAGGTACTGCCACTATACCCATTTTATAGATGAACTACCCAAGTCCCAGAGAGGATGACGTGGCAGGTAAATGGTGGTGCTGGATATCAAACCCGCTGGCCACCTCCAGGACAGGGTGCTTATCCAGAGTCCTCACTGTGGTTGCTGGGGGGACTCTTGAGGGGCACAGATGGCCCCAGAGCCCCTCACCAACCCTCCTTGCCTCCTCAGCCTCAGCAAAATTATTAGACTGAGGGTGCCCCGGGGAGCCCAGGACCTCCCCTCCCACTCAGCCTGCCGTGGGTTCTCAGTTGTGTTTTATCATGTCTTATGGGCACCCACCAAGGCCCCACCCTAGAAAGCCTCCGGCATCCAAGTCTCCTGCATCTGGTCTGTGGGTGAGGGCCCTTGCTGACCCCTGCTGGGTGCTGCAGCCGGGCTTGCTGGGCGCTTGGCAGACGCCCCCTCTCTGAATCCCCCACCCACCTAGAAAGCCAATGCCAGAAGCAGCCACATTCTTTCCTCTGCTGCACCCACAGCTTCCCAGAGCCTCCACTGGGGCAGGCTGGCATCCTGAGGGGACCGTGGAGTCAGGGCAGCCTCAGGGTGGGCGAGGGATCTGCTGTGGCCTCTCACCTTTCACTTGGGTGGGGCTGCCGTGGGGCACAGTTCTCTTGAGGCTGGGCCCCTGGGGTCACAGGGTTCCTAGCAGAGACTTGGAACGGTGACTGTGTTCCCGGGCTGCCCCCTCACCTCCCACTCCCATCTTCTCCGCAGGCACCCCAGATGGTCAGCCACAGCCCACCCGGCTGCTCCCCACTGTGACGCCCCGGTGGCCAGGCCGGCCAGACCACCGGCCCCCACGGCCCCCCCAGCCACCACCCCCAGGCGGGAAGCCGGAGAGGCCTCCAAAGCCAGGCCCCCCAGCCCAGCCCCGAGCCACAGAGCGGCCTGACCAGTACGGCCCCAACATCTGTGATGGGGACTTCGACACCGTGGCTGTGCTGCGTGGGGAGATGTTCGTGTTCAAGGTCTGCCCCTGCCCCTCCTTCACCTCCCCCAGCCCCTCGGCCCAGGCTCGGGCAGGAGAGCACCCACCCAGCCCCTCCCAGAGCCTGCCCCGCCTGGTGCCCTGGCCCCTGCCCTCCCTCACTGCTCAGCCCCTGGGGCCGTCACACCCCAGACCCTAGACCGACAGGATGGGGGACTTGCCCAGAGTCACACAGAAGCCCAGATGCCCACTCCCCAGCCCAGGGCTCTCCTGACTTTCCAAGCCCCTCCCTCAGCGTCTCAGCAGCCTCCCCCGGGCCCTGCCTGGCCAAGGAGAGTGCACACCCCACCCACTCACACCCTCCCCCTCATCCAGGGCCGCTGGTTCTGGCGGGTGCGGCACAACCGTGTCCTGGACAACTATCCCATGCCCATCGGGCACTTCTGGCGTGGCCTACCCAGTGACATCAGTGCTGCCTATGAGCGCCAGGACGGTCGTTTTGTCTTCTTCAAGGGTGAGCTGGGGCAGGTGGGGAATGGGGACAGCCTTCCTACAGGGAGAGGCAAAGGGCTGCATCCCATGTCTTGGACTCGGACCCCTCCGCCACTCCCCCCCGCCACCGGGGGCTCCTGGCAGAGACCAGTGCAGGTGGCAACAAGGTGGAGGTGGGGAGATAGACAAAAACCGGGGAGGGGGACTGGGGACCAGGGGCCCAAGCCAGAGGCTGCTCTGACTGGGGGTTCTGCCCAATTTCCTCCCATCCTTGCCACCTGTGCCTCCTGCAGCCTTGTCCTCATAAGAATGGGTCTCTCGAGCCCACGCTGGGCAGGATTCTGGGGTCTGTTTGCAGAGACAAGAGACCCCCTCTCCCAGCATCCCTCCCATTGGGGCCTGCCTCCCTGGAGAAGGCCTGGAGGGCAGCCCTGGCGTTACACCATGAGGGCCGCTGGGGAGCCCCAGGAACACGGCCCCAGACCAGAGGCCAGCCAGGCCTCCCCCTTGCCCCTCTCTGCGTACAAGCACAAGGGGGAGTGAAGGCCTGTGTGTAGCATGCCTGTGTGGTGTGTGTGTACAGAAGTGAGCAGGGGTCTGACACATATAAATGAGTGCGCCTCGGGTTGCAGTGAGTGTCAGTGTGTAAATGTGTGAGGCAGTTGAGTTGCATGTCACTGTGAGTGTGGATGTGCCTGTTGTGTGTGCATCAGTGACAGTGACTGTGTAGATGTGCGAGTGAGCATGGTTGTGTAAACATGATGTGTGCATGAGCATGACATGCGTGAGCATGACTGCACGTGTGTGTGTTTGAGCCTATTTGTGTGTGTGCACGTATGAGCGTGACTGCACATGTGTGTGAGCATGACTGTGAGTGTGAGCCTGGCTGTGCATTTGTGAGTGTGACTGCATGTAAGTGTATTTATGTGAGCATATCTACATGTGTGCATGGCTGTGTGCCTGTGAACATGAACGCACACATGTGTGTGTGTACGTGTTGGTGAATGGCAGTGTACGAGAACAGGTTTGTGGGCCTGGAGCAGCTCTCCCCTTGCTCCCACCCCTGCTCCCCGCCTCAGCCCCAGGTCCTTCCTCACACCGCCTCCCGCTCCTCCCAGGTAACCGCTACTGGCTCTTCCGAGAAGCAAACCTGGAGCCCGGCTACCCACAGCCACTGACCAGCTACGGCCTGGACATCCCGTATGACCGCATTGACACAGCCATCTGGTGGGAGCCCACGGGTCACACCTTCTTCTTCCAAGAGGATAGGTGAGCACTGTGCCCCTCCCCCTAAAGGGAGAATGCCCCCACGGGCCCCCTTACCCTCGGGCTTACCCAGCAAGAACCTGCTGCCAGTGGGGCCAGGGCACCGGCCAAGCAGGGTCCCCAAGTGCACAGCCTACTGCGTTCTGGTCACAGGTACTGGCGCTTCAATGAGGAGACACAGCGAGGAGACCCCGGGTACCCCAAGCCCATCAGCATCTGGCAAGGGATCCCCGCCTCCCCCAAAGGGGCCTTCCTGAGCAACGACGCAGGTACAGGCCAGTCCCCTCCCAGTTGGCACAGGACTTACTTGCTCTCCCCGCCCCCACACACACACACAAGGGGATCATTTTGCCCAGGTCAGCCAGCATCACAATGAAACGAATGAGGATGTGTCTTTGTGCAGCCCTTGGGCTGGGAGCTTCCTGAGTCTGGTCTCTCCTGGGCCTCCCTGCATCTTAGGATCCCCATCTCACAGATGGGGCAAACTAAACCAGCTTGAGCAACTTGCCCCAAATCCCACAGCTACAAGGCAGTTGTGGAACCAAGATTCCAAACCAGGTCCTGCAGAGTCGAGCTGCCCCTGGGCAGCCCTTGGGGAGCCCTGAGTCTGAGCAGGGTGGGATGAGCCCCCACAGGAGTTGAGCTTAGAGTCCTGGGGGTGAGAGTCCTGCCAGGGTGTCCGCTTACTTGCCTGGATGGGAAGACCTGGTCTCGCTCTGTCATTAGCCCCGAGCAACAGGGAGCTGGGCTGTTTGATTTCTGCAGCAGGATCCCTGGTGAGTTTAAGAGAAATCATCAGCCCTGGGTCTCGGGCTCGGGTTTCCCAGGCTCACTGGCTTGTTTTGCCAGGGCCCCGGCTCGTCACACAGCTCCAGTGTGAGCACCTGGTTCTGCAGCCACTCTGCTCTCGTTGTGCTCAGTGGAGCCTAGACTCACCTTGATTCAGACCTGGCCCTTCCCAGGGTTGATGGAAGGTGGGCGGGCAAGGTGCTCAAGGCAGAGAGCAGGTCCCAAGCAGTGCCGGGCTCTGCTACAGATCCACTGTGGGATGGCCAGGTGACCTTGAGCAAGACACTGGTCTCTCTCTGTGGGGTAAAGCCAGTCCTGGGACCGGGCAGCTGGCTGAGCTGACCCTGGAGGCAGCAGGGATCCCTGACTGCAGCCCCCAACCCAGCAGGCTGCTCAGGAGTCTGGGAAGCTGGTCAATGTCAGCCTGGCCCAGGAAGCCCCGGTGCCTAGTGCTGCCCTTGACCCCAACCTCACTCCTCTCGAACCTGTTTGGCCTGTGTAAATTGAGAAAAGGTGGACTTGGAAATGCTTAGGGAAGCGAGTGAGAAGGAGGGTGTTTTAAAGCTGGGGGCCCTTTAGCACCCCTTGGTTGGCTTGGAGGGTCTGGGGCCTGACCCCATGCCTGTCCCCTTGCCCTGCAGCCTACACCTACTTCTACAAGGGTTCCAAATACTGGAAGTTCGACAACGAGCGCCTGCGAATGGAGCCCGGCTACCCCAAGTCCATCCTGCGGGACTTCATGGGCTGCCAGGAACACGTGGAGCCCGGGTCCCGGTGGCCCGACGTGGCCCGCCCGCCCTTCAACCCCGAAGCGGGAGCCGAGCCGGGGGCTGGCGCTGACAGCGGGGAGGGTGCTGAGGCGGGGCCCGGCCCAGACGGCGGGGACGGGGACCTCGGTGCGGGCGAGGCCGGGGGCAGCCGCGTGGTGGTGCAGATGGACGAGGTGGCGCGCACCGTGAGCGTGGTGATGGTGCTGGTGCCGCTGCTCCTGCTGCTCTGCATCCTGGCACTCACCTATGCGCTGGTGCAGATGCAGCGCAAGGGCGCGCCGCGCATGCTGCTCTACTGCAAGCGCTCGCTGCAGGAGTGGGTCTGAGCCGCCGCGCCCCACCCCTGCGCCCACGGTGCTCGGCCCGCAAGGTTCTGAGACGGCTCCACCCGCACCCGAGCAGGAACCCGAGCAGAAACCCTGGATGGGCGCTTCCGGGCCCTCAAACAATCCCCGGCGGCCCTGCTCCATTGTTTATTTATGCCCAGGTATCTCCTTCCTTTCTGCCTCCCTCCCTTCCTCCGTTCCTCCCTCTCTTTCTTTCCACATTGTGCATTTGTTTCTACGTTTCCTGACCAGAGGCAGTCCCTGCGTCCCCACCCAAGCCAGGGGAGTTAAAGGTTTCTAAGTGTGGTTCTGCTCCAGCCTGGGGATTAGGTTCCCATCCACCTCTAGCTTGGTGGCAGCCAGAGGAGCTGGGTGGGAAAGCCAAAGGTGGAAGAGTGGGCTAAGGGCTGGGGAGGTTCTTCGCACCCTGGAGCCTGTGGAAAACAGGGAGGCCTGGGGCTCCGGCACCCGAGTCTCTGCCTTAAGAAGAGCTTTGCACCAGGGGCAGCCCCAGGCTGGAGGTGAGGGGTAGAGACTCATGGGCCTGAGTCCCTTTGGAGGCCTGGTTCCTTCCCACCCTACCCCTGGCAGTTCCCAGGTACTCCTGGAGCCCACACCTCTCTGGAGAAGTGGCCTTAGGCATGCCTGACCAAGGACCAAAGGGGGTCTGCCAAGGGGTCCCCCAAGAGGTAGCACTGACCTAGTGCCCCAAAGTAGGCTTCAATTCTCCTGAACTTTCCCCTCTCTGAGCCGCAACCCACCTGCGCTGCCTCCCGTCCTCTACCCGTCACAGTTCTCAGGAGTCTCAGAGCTCTGCCAGCCTCAGGTTCCGGCTCCCAGTGTCCTAACTCCCCCAGGGAGAGGGCACTGATCTGGAGTCCAGACTCAGGTGGTGGATGTTCACAGACCTGTGCCCACAGTCTACCACACACCAGGTTTCAGGGGGGTCCTCCCCTCCAGCTCCCTGTCCCCCCAGGGGACTGGAGGGAGAGACTGACAGAGGCCACCACTTGTCCCCCCATGCAGGCTGGGGTGGGTTGTGGAACCCCCAAAGGAGAACCAGTCCTGGCCATGGAGACTCCCCTCCTGGCTGAGCCCTGAGGACTGGGGTGCTTCCTTCCTCTTTTCCTTCTTCAAGTAAACAGGAGGTCAAGGCTGCTGTGGGAAATGGTACTGTACAGCCCGCTCTGTCCCCCTTGCTTCCCTGTAGCCCTTAGCAAACAGGGTCTGCACCCACCGAGACCCATGGGGGTGGGAGTTCCGCTGGCCTCTCCACGTGGCAGCTTCTTCCTGGGCTGGCTTAGGGGGTGGATCCAGCAGCTTTCTTCCATCACCACCTCCACAGAACCGGCGACCCAGCCGAGGGATGAAGGCGAGGTCCAATGCCCATCCCCGTGTGGCTATTTCTGTAAATAATCTGCACTGATTTTATTGTACAGCCGGCAAGTGTAGCTTTATCTGTAAGGAACCTGGGCTGAAGCTTACAGCTAGAGGGGCCTCCAGTGGCAAGGGGGCTTGAACCCAGGCTGGGATTAGGGGCCTAGACCCTCCCGCCCCCCCTACATTGATGGGATATTGTTCCCAATTCTGGGGAGGCTCCTTCCCAGTGGCTTTTGGAAACAAGGCCCCAAGGAGGGGTGCAGAGCCTTGGGGATGGGGGGAGGGTGGCCACCCCTCAACTGACCAGAGGAGGGAGAGGCAGGGACCTGTGGACACCCTGCTGGGGTGGGGCAGGGAAGGAGTGGGGGATTCGTTTGCCATCTCTTCCTGGTGAGAAAGGGCAGCCCAGTTCCCCACATACTCCTCCATGTCTAGGAGGGGTGGGAAGAACGAGACCAGGTCATCCCAATCCTCCCACTGATCCAGAATGGATTCTGGGCAGGAGTCCATAGCTGGGCACAAAAGATGATGGGAACAGTGCCACTTTGGGTCCCACAAGTTCCCCTTACCACGCACGCTGGTCAGAGGGCAAGGGGGCACCCAAGACCTGCCCTCGCATCTTTGAAGAAGCAGAGGGGGAGGACAGATGTGGCTCAAATGGTTGGGCGTCCATCTCCCATATGGAGGGGCCCGGGTTCGATCCCTGGGACCTCCCGGTAAAAATAAATAAATAAATAAATAAATATGAAGAAGCAGAAAATCCCAACCCGGGCCTGGGTAGGTGTAGATGATACCCCAGGAGAGCAGAAGGCTGGGGGAGCTGGCCGGCCCACAGGTCTGGATGTAGCTGGGGAGCTCTGCTTTACACCCCATGTACATCCACTCAGCCAACACTGTCAGCACTGGCCTGGGCCGCCGGCAACGCGCTGGTTGGTGTAATGGGGTCCCACCCCAACCACGGAGCAGGCCAGGCCTCCCCAGCTCCTCGGGCAGGGTCTCGCATCCTGCTCTAGCCCACCCTCACCCCCAGCTCCCAGTCCCTGGATCCACCCCTTCCTCCCTTTGTTTTTGAAGCCAGCTGAAGAGAGTAGGAAATGCTGGCCCTCAGAAGGCTCGAAGGCCTCTCAGGTCAGCTAGCAAAGGGTGGGTGAGCTGCCCCCACCACAGGGGCCTTGGCAGTCAGCGTGGGGGTCCAGGCAGAGGCCGTGAGGCCCTTCCCAGGCCTTCTGCTTGGAGCCCTGGGCTAGACTAGAGGCCACCAGCAGGTGGGGGTGGGGTGGGCACAGGGGCGGGAAAGGAGAGGATGAAAGGCCTCTCCTTGAGCTCTTCCTCACAGCCAAGGCCAGAGGAGAGGCTTGCCAGAGGCCTCAGCTCCTCAGGAAACTGCCCGGCTAGCCTTCTAGCCCCAAACCCGCTGTAAAAATTTCAGAGAAACCCAGCGACTGAAGGAACAGCCTCTCTGAAGGGGCTGTGGCGCTCTGGCCTGGGGGCAGGATGTGTAAAGGGGGATTCTGAGAAGGGATGGATGAGCAGCCAGACCCTACCTCCCTCACCCCCAAAGAGCCCGGCAGGCCCTGGTGCTCCCGATCAGCCCCCTCCACCCCAGTAAACCAGAGCCACATCTTTAGTTTTTTGTTTTTTGTTATTTTGTGTGTGTGTCATATATTATAATTTGACTGTTTTTAAAACATAATTATTTAAAAAACATATACAAACACAGTATATAAAACACACAATGGAAGTCCCCTTCACAGCTCCCTAAACTGCCCTCCCTACATTTTGACATATTTCTTTCCAGATACATATGTAGGGGTATATGTATTATATATGTACATATATGTGTATATACACACACAGACATATATGGGTAGTATTCAATTTCTTAAATTATAAAACTACTACAGGCTAATTTTAGCAAGTCAAACAATTTAAAATGGTATAAAGAAAAATCAGTTCTTTGATGTTTTACTCTGAGAAAAATGTGGCTGCAACCAAAACTCACCTTGGGCCCCTCACAGCCCCTATACCTTCAGCAACTTTTTTTCTTTCTCTTTATATTGTGCTAACTACCAGGTAGGAAAGTTAATCCATTACAGATAAACAAAAAAGAAGAAGGATTCCACCAGCCAGTGTTGACAGTGTGGCATATTTCCTTCCAGTCTTTTTTTCTCTACATTTGCACCACTTGGAGTTTTAGAGGCGAAAATATCCTGGACTTGAGCCTTGACACTGCCAGTTCCTAACCTTGGGCAAGTACTTAAGCCTCAGTTTCCTCATCTAACTCACAGGCTGTTGGGAAGGTGAAGAGAGGGTGGATGGCTGTAAAGAGCTGGCCACAGTGCCTCGTGCTTGGCAAGTGCTAAATTTGTGATCGTGACCCCAGGCAACTAGCATGCTCCCCCCTTGATGTTTACTCTTTGAGAAAAATGGGGCTCAGAGAGGTGAAGCAACTTGGTCAAGGTCACACAGCTGGAAAATGGCCGCGCCGGGTTAGAACCCAGGCAGACACACACAGCAGCCCAGCCCCACCCCACCATGGTGCCGCACCCCCCACCCCACTTCCTTCTGCCCCTCCACTTGCATTCTGTGCATGGAGGAGACCCCAGGGCTACCAACAGAGCCTCCTTTCAGGCAAGGGCAGGGGCTGAGCCGGCTGTTTCCTTCCCCACTCAGACTTGGCAGAAAAGCCTTTTTGTTGTGGCTCACACAGAGGCCATTCTCCTCCAGCTCACGGGAAGGAATAGCTGGCTTCCTGTCCATCCACAGCCACCCAGGCCGTAGCAGGATGCTCAGCATATGTCCGAAAGAAGCAGGGATTCCTGCCCCTTCATGTCCCCCAGAACTCCCCCTGGGGCCCGAGGCTGCCAGGCCTTCCCTACATCTGGCATGCCAGGCCTCAGGGGACTTTCAAAGCACAGCAGTTCCGCCCTCAGCCCTGCTCTCCTGGCCTTGTTACCACCATGCACTGGCAAAGACCCCCACCAGGCTGCTTGTCCTGCCCCAAATGTCTCCTGCACTTGTTTGCCTCTATGCCTTTGCTCATACTGTTCCCTCCCCTTGGAAAGCCCTTCCCTGCACATTTCTTCCTGTTGAAATTGTACCAATCCTGCAAGGCCCAGATTACAGCTTGCCTCTGCCATCTCCCCCTCCCCTCCTCAAAGAGGGCACATTTCCTTCCACCTCTGGCCCACCCACCATTTGTGTCCTAACCATTCCCCCACCTTTCACCCAGTCTGCCCATTGTTACAGGTGTCCATTGTTCACAGGCTGTGCTTCCTTGGGCAAGGCACTTCACCTCTCTGAGCCTCAGAGGCCCCATCTGTGGAATGGGGCTAATAGCCATGCCTAGTTCCTGCAGTTGTGAGGCTTGCGCTGACACGTTAACACATAGAATAGCACCTGGCTCATGGGAAGTTCTCATGGTGAGTTACTGCCATCCCTATTTTAAGGGCGGGTGTCCGGTGGGCACTGGGGAGGCGTCCCTTTCCTCCTTGTGTCTCGGTTGGGAGTGTTTGTGAAGTGGGGCCAAGGGCGACAAGCCTGGGGACAGATGTCCAGGAGGAGAGGCATTCCTGTCCCACCCACTCCCCTCCCAGCTGCTGAGGCCTCGCCCTGCCCGACCCTGGGGGCGGGGCCGCTCTGCCCTAGCCCCGCCTTCACCCGCCTGCTCTTCTCCTAAACGCGGAGCACGAGGCCCCGGCTCAGGTTTCCTCTCCTAGAGCTTCTGACACCCGCCGCCCGCGCATTTTTCACCCACCTCAGTCTGGGCCAGAAATAGCCTCCCAACGCCCCTCCACTTAGCGCCAAGCCAACAGGCCCCTCCTGGGAAAACGATATCATTCCCCTACCGGCACGGATCACAGCAAGCAATTAAGTAGATTCCATTAAGAATCCACTCTGAGTCGGTGGAAAGGGAGGGGCAGCTGTACCCCAATAATTTCATTTAAAAAAATACACAGCACAATTCTAAAATCTCAAGACTTCAGGGAGCTCAACCTCCCTTTACAGATGGGGATACTGAGGCCTGGAGAGTGTGGTGATTTGACCACCGTTGCTCACTGAGTTCTTGAACTGCGCCTTCTGATCCCCAGGCAAGGTTATCCCACCTAACTGCCCCCCAGCTGTCCCCAACCCCCATGGGGGACTCCTTTATCTGCTCTTGGGAAGAGCTGCAGGCAGAATACTGTGGTTGATTCAACTTTCTGGATAAGGGCACGTCTGTGCTCGATGGACACAGCCTGTCTGCTCCGCAGTCTCCTGCCCTCTGCCAGTAACCCCCATTGTCCTGTGACAACAGCGCCTCCCTCCCTCCCTCTGTCCATGCATTCTGGTAGGACTGGCCCCACCCCCTTGGTGGCCGGATGGACATGCGACCCACGACTGGCCAATCATTATCCCAGTGCTTGGTTCAGGGGTGGGCAGGAAACCCAAGTCAGGCCAATCAGAGCCTGTCTGTGACTTTTGGAGCCGTCAGGAGAGAAAAGTCCTGCATCTGCTGGGATTGCTGAGCTGTTCAGATATGAGCCTGGAGCTGCTGATGGGTCATCTTGCCACCCCACAGAGAGAGCCTGCTTCAGAGTGGAGCCAGCACAAGGTAGAATAGCCTTGGAGTTCTGGAAGGCATCATTCAGCACCTGGATCCAGCTGTGCCTGAAGCTCAAGGCCTTTGGCTGTTCAGTTACATGTAGCAATAGGCTCCCTTTTTTGCTTAAACACATGTGAGTTGTCTTTTGTTTTTTGAGGAGTTTTTTCCCCCCCTGTCCTGACTGGTGCCTCAAGGTACATTCTGGGATCCCTGGCACAAACCCCCATCTCCCATTCCCAGCCCTGATAATGCTACCTAAGACAGCTAAGGACGCCTAGGTCTTTATAAGAGCCCTGGAAATGAAGCAGCTAGAGGGTGGTGGGCAGAGAGCGGGGGAGTTAAACTGTTACATGGGCTTTTTCAGATTGTAAAAAGTAATGCATGGCCAGCCATTGTAGACAACGAGGAAATGACAGGGAAACCAAAAAAGACTGCAATTTGCCGATAATCTCTACTCTCCCCCAGCCAAACACCCTTAATATTTTAGTGTAAATCTTCCAGGAGCTTACTTATAAGTATATATTAATATATTTTATTTTTAAAATGTACATTCATACTGGGCATGTTGTGTTTTACCTGCCTTTTTCATTTAAAATAGCATGCAACTTGGACAAGAGATTGGGGGATGTAGGGCACTTTCATTGTACTTTGTTGCTTGTATTTTTATGAGCATGCATTATATGCCCATAACAATGAAATAAGTGAATAAACAGTATATCTTTACAGCATATCTTTAACCCTTTCCGCACCCACAGATTGTTTTCTAAAACATCCTTTTAGTGGATGCATTCTATGGATGCCCCAGGGTTTCCTCAACCTATGGCAAGACAATGACAGACAATATCTGGAAAATCCTTAATTATGGCAAATAGTCCTCAAGGGCTTACACTGCATCAGACTTTATGTACCTTACTTTAGTTAATCTTCATAAGAACTCCACGAGGTAGTTCTGTTTGCACTTCACGGCAGAGGAAGTCAAGGCTCAGAGAGGTGAAGGCACTTGCTCAAGGTCACTCAACAAATCAGTAGCAGAGCCAGGACTCAAGGCCACACCTGCCTCTCATCTCAAAGCTTGTGCTCTTAACTGTTCTTTAATTCAGTAAACATCTAATTACGTCAGGATCAGACGTCCAGTAGTGAGTAACAAAGAGAGCCTCCCTCACGGGACTCCACATTCTGGGAGGTGAGCATTCCAGGCAGAGGGAATAGCAAGTCTGAGTCTGGACTAGGTCTGGTGTGTTGGAGGAACAGAAAGGACACAAACAGGATGATGAAGAGTAGAGAAAGGGAGCAGGGCCAGGCCATGTGGTAAGGAGTTGGATTTATTCCGAGCCTGTTGGGAAATCTTTGGAGTATTTTAAGGGGAGTGGTGGAATGTGGCATAATCTGATTTATGAGTTTAAGAATATCTCTCTGGCTATTGTATGTTTTGCCTGGTAGTTGCAAACTACCTTTACAAACATCCATGACTTTTGCTTTCAGAGACAGTCCTAGAAGTGGAATTGTCAGCCCACATATTCAAAGACTTTTATTACATATTGACAAATTACCCCCAGAAAGAAAGTAGCACCTGTTTCTATTCCTCCACCAAGTGGCTGAGTGCCCATCCCCAACAATTCACCAACATGATTGGTGAAAGTAATATTGCTTTGTTGGTTTTATTTGTATTTCTTTGATTACCATTGAGTTTGAACATTTTTCATATGCTAGTTGTTAATCCTTTTTGCTTTGGGTGCTGGTGGTGAGGGACTGCCTGTTTGTGCCCATTGCCCATTTTTCTACTGAGTTGTTTTTTCTTATTGATTTGTAGGAGCTCTTTACATTGTGAGGAAATGGAGCCTTTGTTAGCTGATGAATTTTAGAGCCAGAAACTTCTTAGCTCAAGCTCCTCATGTCCAGATGGGTAAACTGAGGCCCAGACAAGAATGGATACTGGCCTTGGCCAGTCCTCCCAGTTATCTGGAGCCAAGGGTGGGGATTGGACCTGCCCTGAGGGAAGGGGGTCAGAAAGCCATGCTGGTTCCAGAAGGAAGCCCCGCTGCCAGCTGTGTTCATTATCTAGAAAAAACCTCTCCCCTTCTCCTTTGCCCCTCCTGGTATCTCTGCAATTCCTTCCCTGCCCCATCCTCAATATCCCGCCAGTGTCTCTTACTGGTTCCAAATGGAGGGGGAGACATTCTGCAGACAATTGAACTGGCTCTGTGTTCAGATGCCACCCATGGAGGAATGCGTTCAGGACAGCAGAGCTTTGTTTCCTGGGCCAGGGGTGGATGGGTGGAGCAGGTGCCCCAGATACCAGGAAGGGCCACTAGGTTCAATCAGGGCAGCTTGCCACTGCAGTCCTGGGCCCAGCAATCTGGAACAGGCCACGTGGGGCATAGCAGGCCTTTGAACATTAAAGAGGCATCTAAGAAGGGGCAACAGGGTAAATCAGAAAAAGTCCTGGGTTAGAGACCAGCTCTGTTTGAACAAGTTTCTTGAGCTCTCAGCCTCTGGCTCCTTTGCTGTAAAATTGGGATTCAGCTCCCAGAGTTGGTGCTAAGAATGAGCAAAATAATGGGCTTAAATAAGTGCAAACATGAGGCTGCATTTATTGTAGTGACATCAGCAGTTTTGCCTGTGCAGCATCCATACACACTTGTTCACACACACTGATGTTCTTCTGGGGAATCACCCCACCCCCCACTCTGAGTTCATGAGTTCCAGAAAGGCTGTGCTTCCCCCCAGCTCCAGGGACAGGTGGGACCCAGGTGGAGTTCCTACCAGGGATTGAAAGGTGATCCAAGTCAGTCTTATGACTGTGAGTTCTGGCCTCTGTCCATGCCTGCAAACAGCCTGCTTGAAAATGAGCATCACACAATGGAACAGAGCCACAAGACAGAAAGATGATGTTGTTTGTGCCCCTGAATGCAGCCAGACCTGAAGGCGGTGTTCTTCTCATTGGTCAATCCAATTTGAGTTGGATTGCCTATGATTTGTAACTGAAAAAATGCAACCAAACACAACTGTCACTTAATCCAATCCTCACATTTCATTGCCAAGACTGGGACTCAGTGAAGGGAATAGCTCTGCCCTGGGCCACACAACAAGTTATCCAGAACCAGGGCTCTGGAAGCCTGGACCGACCCATCCCCAGTGACCTTGCCCTGTCTCTGGGGTCTGCTGGTTTACATGATGTGCAGCCCGAGTCACTCCCTCATATCCACGTGAACTTGGAGGATAACAAATGGGTTTGTAAGCATGTTGTCTTGGTTGATTTCATAAATGAATCAAGCAGTTTGGGAATCAATACTAAGGAAATCTATTTTCAAACATGGGGAAAACTCTGTGCACAAAAATGTTCATTCGGATTTATTTGCAATGGGAATAACTGCAAGCTGCCAAGAGGTCCGCTAAGAGGACACTGGTTAAGTAATTGTGGCATGGCATATTCTTTGATGGGATATATATATGTGTATATATATATATATATATATATTCTTTTTTTTTTTCCCCGAGAGGTCCCAGGGGTCGAACCCAACTCCCTCCATATGGGAGACAGACACCCAACCACCTGAGCCACATTCGTCCCTTGATGGGATATTACACAACAATTTAAAAAATGACAATTTTTGAAATAGTTCATGCAGCAATGGGAAATGGGCTTGACACAACTTTAAATGAAAAAGGCAGGATAGAAATTGAACAATGATTTTTAAAGCACAAATGAGCAGGAGAAACTGAGACGGAAAAGCGTGGGCAGTGTCAGATTTCGTATTGGGGCGCTGGGATCATGGGTGCTGTTCTCCTCTCTTTGATCTTAATAACACTACATTTTGCTGCCTTTACTACTATGGAAAGCACCCACTTTGTTTTTTAATTATAGTCAGGACTTTCACACAGGCACCTAAGCAAAAAGATGTTTCAATTCCTTCATGGAATAAGACAGCCGAAATACATTGATACATAAATCAGAATAAAGCAAAACAAAAGAACAGTAAGCACAGGTATACCAGACGACCAACATTCTCGAGCCAGTCTGTGCTTTGGGCAATCAGGGAGGCAGGTTTCAGCAGGAACTAGAGAAGGGTTACGTGACCTGAGCCCTGAAGGATGGGGCAGATCTGGAAGGACAAGGAGAAAGGCCAGCGTGGTGGGGGGAGGGACGAGGCAGTGCACAGAGGTAGAGCTGGAATGGGGATCTGAGGTCTGGCTCCACAGTCCAGGGGCTGTGGACTGGGCAGAACCACTTGGGGATAGGGAAAGGGAGGCCAAAATAACAAGGGTCTCGAAAGCTGCCTCCAGACCCCAGGCCATGTCTCCTCCCTTCCTAAAAGGGTGCATTCCAGTCCTGGTGGGAGTCAGCAACCTGAACATCCTACCAGGGATGACAAGGAGAGAGTCTGGGAGGGAGAGGTACCCCCAGGACCCTGCTGGGCACCAACGGGGGAAGGAGAGGAGAAGGGAAACTAGCACCACGGAGAGGCTAAGCAGGAAGGGGCCTTCTAGGGCCATTTACCAGTTGGGGAAACTGAGGTCAAAGAAAGGAGCCCATAACTCACCCTGGGTCAGTCAGAAGGTTAGTGGCAGACTTAGACTCACCCATGAGTCTTCTGGCCTCCAGAGAGGAGGGTGAGGGGCAGCTGTCAGTCCCCATTCTTAGTTAGCCAAGCATAACACATGTATATACTCTTCATGTATACAGTAAGCACAATACGGATAAGGCTAAAACCCCTCAACAGAAAGGACATACTGTGTGCACTCTTCCGCAACTTCTTTTTTCACCCAACATTATGTCCTAGACACCTTTCCATGTCAGCACCTAAAAACCCATTTTGTGTAGTAAAGATCACTAAGGATAAAGATATCAAGTTCTCCTCTCTTTCGTGAGTATACCGGAAGGCACCCCAGTCTCTTCTGCACGGGGGGAAGAGGGGTGCAAATAACCCGTTCCAACCCGTGAGCCATGAGCAGAAGGGATGACCATCGCTTCTAGTCTGAGGCAGTTAAAAGGAGGAATGGGTTTCACCCCTCCTTCCCTTCCCCTGTCTGGTTGACCTCTGAAGGTGTTTGTTGAGATGATGGCATGATAAGATGGTAGGGACTGCCTCTGCCTGCATCCCAGAGTGACTGTATGGAGGAGAGGACCCCACCTCCCAACCCCAGCCTGCTCTGGACACGTAGCCTAAGCAAAAGAAACGGCGATTGTGTTAAATCGTGATGTGAAGTTGTTTCTGCAGCTTAAGCTTGCTTATCCTGACTGACACAACATGGAGGCTATGGCTTTTGAAAACAATTCCCCCGTGATAGGTTAGTTTTAATAGTCCTGTACATGCCTCCCTGGGCATTTTCGAGCATCCCTCTTGGTTCTTCTCCACGGGCCTCTCTGCTGCCTCTCTGCCCTGGGAGCCTGGACATCTGGCTCCTCGGCCCTCTGGCTTCTGATTGGGTTTGGCCGGTGGGACGTGCTGGCAGGAGACTGAAGGGCGGGAAGGGAGGCAGGTCGGGGTCTTTTCCCCGGAGGCCCTGCTCCAGCAGTGGCCGCGGCCCCTCTGGACGCAGCTTGGAGACGGCAGCCCCGCCCGTGGCGCCCACGCCGCCCTCCTCTTGCCCTCTGGGCCTCGAGGGGCCGTGGCCCCCTGCCAGCACGGCGTCTGGTACCTCGAGCTCCCTCCTTGAGTCCCATTTAAAGCCTGACTTCAGTTTTGCCCGTCTCGAGGGAATTCTGTTTCCTGTCGAGGCTCTGACCGAGACAGCTGGAGAGAAGGTGAAATTCCCAGGTCCCAGGAAACGTGTCCGTTTTAACACATGCTGCCCAGTTGCCCTCCCGGGTCACAGGACAGCTTGCCGTGAGAGGAGCAGAGCCAGGCTTCCTCAGTGGGGGTGGGGGTCCGGCCCCTGCATGCACCCTCGCTCTGGAGAGAGCGGCCCGGCGGGCGATCCCGTCCGCCCACGGGGGCGCTGCGGCCACCTCTGGCCAGACGCAGTCCCAGAAGCCCGTGAGGGACCAGGCCGCGGCCAGGCACTCCGGAGCACTCTCCTCTGTCCTGCTCAGAGGTGGGGACAGAAATCTGACAAGCGAAACTGGGAGTTTCAGATCCACTCTGGGGACTGTTTGAGTTTCGGGTCACGCTGTTGGCTGTCCCCACCCCCTGCTTTCCTCTGCCAGAGAGGCATCCAGGAAGCTGGCAGTTCCTGCCCTGAGCTGCCCAGTGGGAATCTCCACACCCCCCTTACATTCCATCGTCTCGGACATAGTCCACCAAAGGGGAGTCTCACTGACAGGCCGTAGCTTGTCCAAAGCCACACAAGTCAGGGTGACTCAAGCTCTGGCCCAGCCCAGCATCTACCCCAACCTCAACCACTGGACAGGGATCGGGGGGTTAGTAGGCCCCCTCTCCGGCTTGGTCGTTCATTCATTCATTCCGCCATTCTTTCATTCAACAAATACTGGCACTAACTGGGCACTAACTGCAACCTCCCGCAGACCAAACAGCCCGCTGCTTGCTTTTGGAAACAATTTTTTATTGGTCCACAGTCATACCCAGTCTTTATATTGCCTTTAGCTGTGTTTGAGATACATGGGCAGAGTTCAGACTTGACAGCAGCCATCTGGTCCCCAAGTCTAAAATATTTGCTATCTGGCCCTTTACAGAAAATGTTAGCCCAGGGCCGTGTTATGACTTTCTAGGCACTTTTGCCTTTGTGGACCCTTTCTTTCATAAAGAAATATTAAAATTATATTTTATGACCATTTTGGTGTAAAGGTGACTATAATCCAAACTGGATTATATTCTCTCTCTCTCTTTTTTTTTTATTTTTTTATTTGTATAGTAGAAATATAAGAATGTTCTTCTTTTACAAAGTGCTAAGAATATGGTGATATACAGGAAAATTACAACTAATGTAGCTTATGGTTGATAATTAACAGTAATATTATAATATTTTTGCAACAATGGCAGAGAAGATATATCAATTCTATGAGACAGCTATAGGAGGTATAAGGGGGGATGGGATTTTTCCTTTTGGAGCAATGAAAACGTTATAAAATTGACTGAATTGATGACAGCACAATTCTATGATGAAAATGAGAGCCACTGAGTGTATGCTTAGAATGGATTGCACAAAGCATGGGACTGTACAACAGGGAATCCAGTGATAGAAGATGGGCTATAGTTAACAGGACAAATATGAGAATGTTCCCTCGTGAATGAAAACAAATGTTTAATACTAATACAGGGTGTTAATAATCGGGTGGGTTGGGGGAAAATACACCAAATATAAGATATGGGCTATAGTTAGTAATATTTTGACGATGCTCTTGCATAGTTTGTGAAAACTGTTTCACAACAGTGCTAGTTGGTGGTGGTGATGTATAGGAGCCCTGTATGATGTTATGCATGTTTGTTTTGTAAGTTCACAACCTTTACTATACACTTATTGTTTATGTATGTTCATGTATGAATGAGATACTTCAATAAATTTTATTTTTAAAAATGAGAAGAGAAGGAAGCAAAAAGGAAAACGTTTTCACGGGCCCCTTAAAGTATCGCCAGCCATCGGCGCTAGGCCTATTCTGCCCCATGGAAAAGTTGTCCCTGGGTTTGCCAGCTCCTGACCTACTGTGTGTCACATGTGGGTCTCCCCACTGCTGAGAGCAGAGCCCCAAAAGGAGACACCCTCTCAATTTAACCCCCATCTTACCCCACTACTAAGGGGCCAGCTTTGACAGGAACCATTAAGGGCTCAGACAAAATGATTGCAGACATTTCTTAGGATAAAAATTTGCTTCTTTTCAAATTCCTAAATTTTTTTTTTCAAAATTTTAATTAGTTTTTTGGAATAAATAATAGAAACATGTGAGTAAAAATATTTTGAAGACCTCAAATGGTTTGCAAAGGTAGGTAACTCTCCCTTCCACCTCTGCACCTCATCCCCTCGCTGCTACTGGCTGCAATTCCTTCCAAACAGACTGTATACAGAAGCAGAGATGTGTACATAAGCTTACCAGCCAGGCTTTCTGCCCCTTGCCTTTCCCCTCTTAAGTCTATATTCTTATGTATAAATTCATTTTGTTGTTGTTGAGTGGCTCTATAGTACTCCACTGAATGAATATACCATAATTAGAGCAGCTGGGCATTTCCAGCCTTTTTCTATTACAACAGTAGAACAACAAAGACTGGTTATGCCTAAATATTAGGCAAACACCATCCCCTCCCCCACCCACAAAAAAAGAGCCCTCAGAAAAGTCCTCTCTCTCTCTTTATATATATATATATATATATATATATATGTAAAGTTACCTGTCTATGCAAATCCTTATAAAGTTTCTCCCATTACCTGATGTTTTCTGGCTCCTTTGTCTTATATAAGAAAGTACCATTTGGGGAGACACAACAGCCTGCAGTGATCTTATGAATTGTAATTTTGGGAGTTCATGGTGGTCACCCAATAGAATTGGTTGGAAAAAAGCAGGTAAGGAAATTAACTCAGCTTTAGGCATTTTTTTCCAGGGCCTATGACTTCACAACTGCAGGTGTTAACTAACACTGTCAGCGAACCTTTTAAAGCTAGCTTTAGAAAGCAATGCTTTAAAATTAAGAACGTCTGTCTGCCAGACACCATTAGGAGAATTAAACGGGAAGCCACACGGATCTGCCACATCTACTCTCCAGTTCATTGGGCTCACCCAGGACAACTAGCGGGGCCATGATGATGGATGGCGACTATCCCAAGGAACCGAGAGAGTCTACAACTGCAAGCAAGAGAGTCCATCCATCTTCCCCACGGGATGGAAGCCCCCTCTCAATTAGAGGTGGAGTGGGCATCACCATCCCAGAATCCCCAGGACTGGGGAATGAAGTGTGGACTAGAGTAGACTTACTGGTATTCTACTATAGACTTACTGTGATTCTAGCAATGGAAGAAATTATACCATTGATGTGGAGGCAGTGGCCACTGGAGGCTCTGAGGGCAGGGAGGGGGAAAAACAGGTGAAATATGGGGCAGTTTCGGGACTTGGGAACTGTCCTGAATGACATTACAACAACAGATACAGGCCATTACCTATCTTGCCATAACCTACAAAATTGTGCGGGAGAGAGCATAAACTATAATGTAAGCTATAATCCAAGCTTAGTGGCAATGCTCCAAAATGTTTTCATCAATTGTAACGAATGCACCACACTAATGAAGGATGTTGTTAATGTGGGAAAACGTGGGAGGTGTGGGAGCAGGGCATATGGGAATCTCCTATATTTTTATGTAATATTTAGGTAATATAAATATCTTTTTAAAAATAAAAATAAAAAATATATATTTTTTAAAAAGGGAAGCCACAGAGAAAATACTTGCAATACCTGTGCTCAACAAAGTACTTGTACCCAGAATATATAAGAACTACAAAATAAGCTGATAACCCAAAAGAAAAATGAGTGAAAGACTTGGTCAGCACCTCTTTTTAAAAGGGTATCCAAATGACCAATAAATATATGGAAGCATGCTCAACTTCATCAGCCATCAGAGAAATGCAAATTAAAACCACAATGCAATACCACTACCAATCCACAGCATGGATAAAATGAAAAAGAAAGACAATATTAAGTGTTGGCAAGGAGGTAGAGAAACTAGAGCAGAGGTTCTTAACCTTTTTTGTTCCACATACCCCTTTGTCAGTCAGGTGAAAATTACAGACCCCTTACTAAGTCCACACTATACTGTGTATTATTTAATAAATATATCACACCCACACCAATACATTCCCACAAGAATAATGTTTTTTTTAAAATTTCAGTTCAAGCTCACGGACTCCTGGTTAAGAACCCCTCTGAACTAGAGCAAATGCTGATGGGAATATAAATTATACAACTACTTTGGAAAACTGTTTGGCATTATCTGTGAAACCTGAGCTCATACGTGTGCCTATTTGTGACCCAGCAATTTCACTTCTAGGTATATACCTAACAGAAATGGATACATATTTTCACAAAAAGGCATGTATAAAAATATTCATAGTACCACTATTTGTAATATTTGTAATGGACAAATAAATCATGGCATATGCATACAAAGGAATACTATACTGCAATGAAAATAAACAAACTATGACTAAATGCAATTGCATGGAAGAATCTCAGAAAACACAAGCAGAGGAAGCCAGGCACCAAGGAGTATATGCTGCATGAGTCCATGTGTGTAAAGTTAAAAAACAGCCAAAACCAACCTCTGGTGTAAGAAGTCAGGATAGTGGTCCCCCTGAGGTGTAGGAAAGCAACTGGGAGGGTCAGGAGGGGATCCTGGTGGGCTGCTCATGTTCTTTTTTTTTTTTTTTTTATGATAAAGTTTTTTTTTTTTAAGATTTATTTTATTTATTTCCCCCTCCCCGCCTCATTGTTTGCACTTGCTGTCTACTCTGTGTCTGTTGATTGTGTGCCCATCTTCTTTTTAGGAGGCACCAGGAACTGAACCTGGGACCTCCCATGTGGGATGGAGGCACTCAATGGCTTGAGCCACCTCCGCTACCACTTGTTGTGTCTCTCATTGTGTTTCCTCGTGCTTATTCTTCGTTGTGTCAGATTGTGGTGTCACCTCGCCACTCGCTGTCTTGCTCGTCTTCTTTAGGAGGCACTGGGAACCGAACCCAGGACCTTCCATGTGGTAGGCGGGTGCCCAACTGCTTGAGCCACATCTGCTTCCTATGTTCTGTTTCTTGGTCTGGGTGGTGGCTATGCAGTCGGGTTTGATTTGTGGACACTCATCAAAATATTTGTGTGTTTTTGTGCACGTTGATGATGCGATGAAATACACTTGCAGGAACTTCTGTTCTGCAAATAGATAATTGTGACTTGGGTTAAATCTCTAGTGATAGCATCTTATGTGTCCATTGCAAACAGATGGTAGCAACACTGGAAAGCAGAGAGAGATGCTCCAAGAGTGGTTATAAGGACAGTGTCAGTGGACATCAGAGGTGTCAGAGAGTAGAGTAAAAAGCATGGGGGTGCAGGCTCCTAGGGTCTGTGCACCTAGCTGAAAGGCCCACAGATCCTGACGTGGACAGACTCCCTATTTCCTGGCCTGGCTGCCCCAGCGTCCCCACCACCACCAGGGGCAGGATTCAGCTGGGCCAGTCTGGAAGCTGAGCCCAGAACCACTCTCCTCTCAGAATTCCTCAGCCTGTCCCAGTCCAGCCTGACCTGAGCTGCCCTGGCTGGACCGGGTGGGGTAGGGCTGGACCCGGAGTTCTCCCCGAGGACTCTGGGAAGAGCTGGGCATCCGAGGCCAGCAGTCAGGGAATCTTGCTTCAGTAAGGCTTTTGGCCCAAGAAGGCTCCTTGGTCCAGCCCTCAGCCTGGAGGAAACTCCTACACACCAGGCCTCATTGTGTTTCAGGATGTCCCATTTCCTGACCGCCTAACCTATTTATGGGCCACAAAGCTGCTTCCCCAGGGAGGCCCCTACTGGACTCGGGCCTCACATCACGGCCTGACCTGGCCCCGGCCATGGTAAGGACAGTAACTGGGTGTTGTCTCACAGGCTGACTCCAGTAAATTGATGGAGCCTGCTGGGGCACAGTGTGGAGGATTCTAAGGCTCTCTCTGGGCTCAGCACACGACTCCGTGTGCCAGACTGAGTGGCGGTGATGAGTGATGGGGCCTTGCTGCCCCCCACTCACAGCATTGTGACAGCACCCCGTGCTCTGACCCCAACTTCCTTCCTAGTCTCATCTCCTCCAGCCACATGTCCACTCTCTTCTTTGAAAGTGCCTGCCTTTTCCTGCCTCAGGGCCTTTGCTCCTTTGCCCTATATGTCCTTCCCCTCATCCTCAGCAATTAAATCAGGGGAGATTTGTGAAATGTAGCAGACACTGTGCAGGGACAACTTTTTTTTTTTTTTTTCAGAGGTACCAGAGATTGAACCCAGGACCTTGTACATGGGAAACAGTCGCTCAACCACTGAGCTACAACCGCACCCCTTAGGGGCAACATTTTTTTACTCAACCTTCAAGGCTCCAATTCAAATGTCACTTCTTCTGGGAGACTTTCCTGTGACCCCAAGACTGGTCACACCCCCCATCCAGCCCCAAGGTCATTCTGTAGGAGAAGCCACCAGACAACTTTTGTGGGTGTCTTAGGTCAAGCTCTCTAGAAGCAGAGCCTGAGGTGGGAATTTTTGTTCAAGTGGTTTATTGAGAGTCTCAAGAAACCTGTAAGAAATGAGGAAAGCAGAACAGGGCCGGGGAAGAGGCTGAGCAAAGACATGGTTTCAGGAGACATCTTGCCTCAGCCTGACCCCACAGGGAGCGCTGAAGGATGAATTTTGCCCCAGAAGTTGTTGCACGCAGAGGCCCGGGGCCTGGGTGTTTGCACCCCCACATCTGACAGTCATCGCTCGGAACTTCCCAGGCATCTCCAGGCAAGGCGGCCCCCACCAGCTAAGGCCAGTCCTTGGAGAGGGGTCAGGTGTGAGCTGGGAGCAGCCAACAGCCGCAGGTGCCCAAGGAAGAGGGCACCACCGGGGGGTCTGGATGGGACAGGGACAGCATCTGCCCCAGGGAGTGTCAAGTGCCCCCACCAAGTATGAGCTCCCAGGGCAGGCACAATGAGGCGCAGCAGAGCTCAGAAGTGGGACCAGATGGACACTCAGTCAGCCTCCGAGGGACTAAGGTGAGCCAGGGAGGGCAGCAGTTTCAGGGCTGGTACTGACAGACTCCATGGCCTGAGCCGTGGTGGCTGGGCCCACCTCCATCCCACTACCTTCCCAGCAGGCGCAGTGTCTATGCCCCTCATCTCCCTCTGGCTGTGTCCCGCCCTCCTACCCTTTCTCGTGGTAGCCAGCATGGTTGTGTCCAGCTGGCTTTGGGAGGGCCACAGGGTCTGTGCAGGAGACATTTGACATCTCTCCCTAGCCCTGTCCACCATCTACTCCCCTCCCTGCCTTGGGCATCATCCCTGCACGAGTCACCTCTAGACAGGCAAGCAGCTCCCCAAAGCCCTTCTTCTCCTGGAAGCCTCCCCAGACCACCCCAGCCCAGGAGCCTCTCAGCTCCACTCCACCAGAGAGACGGCTTCTGGATTTACATGAAAGAAGATGGTTTATTTTATGCAGGAGACTAAATATTAGAAGCTTCAAAAATAATCTTTCTAAAGAGTTTTTTTTACTCTCCCTCCCCACTCCGCTGAGATGGCTCCTTCATCTGTCGACTTATTGTCTGCTCATCTTCTTTAGGAGGCACCAGGAACTGAACCCGGGACCTCCCATGTGGGAAGCGGGCACCCAACTGCTTGAGCCACATCCACTCCCTTTGAAGAGTTTTTTTAACTACCCACTTTTACAATCAGATCCTCACAAAAGTAGACAGATGTGCCGTGGAGGTGCAAGAAGACAAGGCAGGCCTGCCCGGGTCATGGTGGCTGGGTGGTACACGATGGCCTGTGTCAGGCCCCAGTGGTCCTCTGACACCCTCGTATGGCATAGTGTGTTGCTGCAGGCTTGGATGGGTACCCACTGTTGAGAGGTTGCATGCCACTCGGCGAATATCAATATTGGACCTAAGCTCTTTTTATGCTCACTGTGCCCATTTGAACTCAAGGTTTCTAAAATTCAGAAATATGGTTAATGAGGGAAATGGAGACTAATGATAAGTTTACTATTCATGAGCTCATTTTACCCCCTAGGACCTGGAACAGGGCCTGGCACTTAGTACATATTAATGGATGGATGGATGGATGGATGGATGGATGGATGGATGGATGGATGGA
>JAKSZT010034297.1:5524867-5615247 GCA_026826555.1 Tolypeutes matacus | reverse complement strand
GGATGGATGGATGGATGGATGGATGGATGGATGGATGGATGGATGGACGGACGAATGGATAGATGGGCGGATGTGAATGAATGGATAAATGCCTGTTTTAAAAATGAGGAAATCAAGGTTTCAAAAGGTAATGCCACTTGCTCAAGGTCACAAGTAAATGGAAGAGCCAAGATTCCAATTCAACGTATTAACTCCAGAGCCAAAACTAATAAATGCGGGTTCTTCCTTGCCCTTATGACACCCACACCCCCCAACATTAGTTCCACCTTGTGGGGCACACCAGTATGGAGGGATGGGGAGGGAAGGATTACTAGACCTTTGGCAAAGGCGAACAGCGAAAGGGAGTGTGGGAGGAGGTAAGACGGAGGGGCTGGGGGATTCTTGTCTCTTTCTGGCCCTGGTGCTGCTGGTGGAGTGGTGGGCTCCAGTCTGACCGAGCAAGTGGCTGGTCTCGGGGGCCCAGGTCAACCAGCCCAAATGCTGTGGCGTTTCCAGTGGGAGGAGGGGGCAGGGGGCAGAGACAGGGCCCACTGAAGGGCTGGGTCCCCTGGGCCAGCCTGCAGGAGGGGTCCGTGTCCAGGATTGGGGTGGAGAGGGAGGAGTGTCCAGGAGCCTCAGCATCCCCACCGGGCTGCTGGGTCCCCAGTCTGAGGAGGGCAGGGAAATTGTGATGGGGCTTGGGGCCAGGCAGAGGAGAGAGAAAAGGGAGGCACGTCTGTGCTGAGAGCCCCTCCAGGACCCCCCGTGCTAGCAGGAAGGGAGAGAGAACAACAGCCGGCACCCTGGGCCAGCGCTGGAATCCCACTCTGCCCTCAACCTCGGCACCGGGGCCCCTGGGCTCAGGCTCCCCACATGAAAGCCCCAGCGGGCTGCAGGGATTCTTTGGGCTGGGACAACCTCCAGAACGTGCCAGCTTTGGGGAGGAGCCTCAGGCGTGACCTAGGGCGACAGTGCAGGGGGTGGGAAGGCACCTTGTCGGGAACTCTGAAGTCAGCAGACCTAGGTTCAAATCTCAGGTTGACACTTACCAGCCATGGGTCATTTTACATCTCGGAGCCTCAGACTCCTCACGTGGAAAATAGGAACAATCACGGCATCTGTCTCAGGGTTATGGGCATAACCAGAATCCAGGGGCTTGCAACTTTGATTCCACCTTCCCACCTGGGCTTTTCTGTCACCCTCACATTAGCCCTATTGGGGAAGCAGGACAGGTGTCATTCCCCTATTTCAGAAACAAAGCTGAGCTCCAGGTGGTCACTCAGGCTTGGTTCTTTTCCCCCTCGTGCACCCTGCCCTCCTCCACCCCAAAGCTGCAGGTGACGACGGCCCCCTTTGCATCCCTACCTGGGCTCCATCAGCTGTGGCACACACTGGTGCACACGCACATGCATGCGCTCACACCCCTGGCCCGCCTGCAGGCCGCCCTGCGTTCAGGGATGTTAAAGGGTGGGAGTTGGGAGTAGAATATGGTTTTCCCAGCTGCTGGGCTTCCTCTGCCAGAAAATGAAGGAGGAAGAAATGGAGACTGGCTGTTCCATGGAAGCATCAGTTTTTCCCTGGAAACACTCAGCTGGTCTCCTGCCTGTCCCCCACCCTCCCGGCTGCCTGGAACAAAGGCTGGGGGTGGGGCAGGGAAACTTCCAAGGTCCATTGGGACACCCAGTGACTTCACCAGTGAAGCAATAGCTCCAAAGCCCCGCTCCCCACCCTGTCAGTGAACCCAGGCCTTATAGAGGGAAACTGAGGCAGAGAGTAGGAAAACCACCTTCCTCCACACTGGGTTCTATAAAACAGAGAACAGTGCAGTCCATGCCTTTCAAGGGGTCCTAATGGCCAGTCCCCTGCCTTGAGAAGGCCAGGGCCGTGGGGGCCACTTCCCTCCTGGGCCTGCTCTACTGTTTAATCGAGAATTTCCTGTTTATGTCCAACAAGATCCTCTTGTGCTGCTCATCTGCATTTCTCCTCTGAGGGTTTGGAGAAAAGACTAGCATCAACCTGGCCTCTGCTCCCTCCTGACCAGCGTGGCTGGGAGGTGGAGGGAGAGGGTGGGGGTAGGGGGCAGCGAGGGCAGCAGGAGGTCCAGCAGGCCACTAAGGAGGGGGAGAAGCCCACGTCTCACTACTCAGCACGGCTCTGGCCCAGGGCTCTCTCACCCTTTCCTTCTCCTTCCCTCTCGCCCTCTCTGGTTCTTCTCCCCCTCCTGCTTTTATCCCACAAGTCTCTCTCTCCTTCGTGCTTCCTCTTTCTCTAGGCAGCTTTCTCCTTCTTTCTTGTTCTAATAATTCTTTCTAGGCCTGTCTCCTTCACACACTCGCTCTCGCTTTTACTCTCCTTCTCCCTCTCCTTTGCTTTCTTTCTCTCTTCTCTCTCCCTCTCTCTTCCCTTCCTTCTGCTGCAGACTCTCCAGCACTCCTGAGCCACACATCCCACTGTCCCTTGGGCATGTTCTCCAGCTGCTGTCCCACCAGCTCCTCAGAATGCCCCCACCCTGCTCCTCCCCGCAGTGCTCCCAGCCCTGTTGGTGGCACCCCCAGCCCCTCACTTACCAAGGGTGCCTTCCCAAGCCGGTCTCACTTACTCGGCCCTGCAGCCCCAGTCGTCAGCACACACACACACACACACACACACACACACACACGGCTCCTGGCTCCATCTCCTGATGCAGGTGCATACCGAAGTATACCCCTCTTCTGCCTAATCTCTTTGATGAGCGCTCACTGCTTTCCCAGTGAACCTTCATCTGAGGAAGTACTTGCTGCCCCCCCACGTCACCAACCACACTCACCCACTCCCCTCTGCATTGCCGGCGCAGGCTCAGCCCTGCTCTGGGCCTTTGCACGCACTGCCTGCCACCTGTAGCTGGAAAGCCAGCCTGCCCACCCCCACCCCCACTTCCTGCCTGTCTCCCTCTGAAGGCAGGTCTCTGCCCAGCACAGGACGTTGAATCGTAGCGTGAGGGTCTTGACATGAGTTAGAGGTAAGAAATCTAGCTTGAGACCAGCCAGGAAGAGAAGAGGTCGCAGTGAGGAACCCGATCAGCAGAGCTCTGGAGGGCCCGACGTGATGAGGGGCCCCCCTTACTTTACAGCTGGGGGATCCCCAGCAGGTGCCCCTGGGCCCTGCAGGCCCCACAGACTGTAAATCACGGCCATTGTCTGGCCTGGCCCCAGTGTCACCCATATTTTAAAAGGATGAGAATCTCCCTGCACCCGCCCCTCTGCCCCTCCGCCCAGCAGCCGAGGAACTGGCGCAGCAAAAGAGAAAAGGGGTCTTTATTTTGCCCTCTGGCGGGAGGGTGCCACGTCCCCGCCTGGTCCCCTCGAGATGCCCTCTGGTGAAAGGGCCCTTTGTGATGCCCCCGGAGTCTGATCGGAGCAGACACAGAGCCCTCCCCGAGTCAGAGGCAGTGGCAGGCAGCTCGGGGTCCCTACCCCAGGGTGCGGGTCATGGTCCACAGTGGGGGAGGAAGAGGGCGTCTGACAGAAGGAAGCCATAAAGTTACAAACGCCAACTGCAGCACGAGGGAATGGAGTTAGACTCACGGTGCCGTGTCACAGCTGCCTCGGAGCAATTTCCTTGGGGAATTGGCCACAGAGGGTGGGGCAGCCCCACCACCACCTCGCTGACCTTATGCTCACCTACTCCACCCCTCGCTCACTCTTTCAATGTTCCTTGAACATGCGTGGCATGCACCTGCCCCAGGGACTTTGCAGATGCTCTTCCTTCCACCTGAAATTCTCTTCCGAGATGTCTGCGTGGCTCACCCCACTCCCCCAGCCCCATCTTAGCTCATCACCTTTTCAAAGGGGCCTACCCGACTCCTCCCTCCCCACCCCGACCCCCTCCCTGCTCCACTTGCCCCCTCTCCCATGGCCCTCATCAACCTCTTAGCGTGCCAGGTCACTTACGATGTCTTTATTTTTTGGGTCAGTCTCCCCCAGTTAGAATGTGCATTCAATGAGGGAACTTACATTCATTTATTTGATTTATTTTCTGTCCCGAGGATTTAGGACAGTGTCTGGCACACGGTAGATGCACAATGACTATTTGCTGGGATGAACGAATAGATCACTTCATTTTATCCATCCTCTCTCCCACCCCGAGGGAGACACAACAGTTCCACTGACGGATGAAGTTTTGGAGGACTGAGGTATTATTTCCAAAGATACAGAGTGATAAGGAGGTAGAAGTGGGGTTTCAGCGCAGGGCTGTCTGACCCCAAAGGCTTTACCCATGTGTTCCCTACCCCACTCGTGACAGTCCCCAGAGAAGGCTCGGCCCTGAGGGAAGGTTCTCCGGAGGCCCTACGGAGGAAGCTCTGGCGCTCGAGCCTGGCCGGACCGCTCCCTGGCAGGATGGACCAGGACCCAGTGCCAGGCCCTCAGGCAGGGCTCAGCCAACCCCCTCCCTCCTCCTTCCCTAGAGAGCGGAGGGGGCAGCTCCATCACTCTCCCAAACCTCACCCCTGTAAGCCGGACCCTGCAGCCGTGCGTCGTTGGACAAGGCTCCTCCTCTCTGAAACCTGCGCCCCGTCTATTAACTAAGGCAGTGACATCTGTCCAGCAGGTGCATCGTGAGAACGCAGGTGAGTGTGCAGATATAAACGAGACCGCCAACCCTCCTGCCAAGACCTGAAGATGGCAGCAAGTGAGAGGTGGGGAAGATGTCAGAGAAGGGCTGGGTGCTCGCATCCCACCCCCACCCCGGGGGCTCCCTTGAAAAGCCAGGCAGCTCAGGCCCGGCAGGGGTCTGAGAACAGGAGGCCCAGGTCTTCCTCTGTGGGTGGGGAGGGTCTCCCCCAGGGAGCAGCAAAGGCCCCTGGGCCAGGAGTCACATGGAATCTGTCTCTCCCCAGGGCCTAATGGGATTGGCTCAACTGTTCTCTTCCCTGGAAAAGGGTTTTCCTTACTAAGGCCAAAAGTGCCATCTCCTTTCCTGCAGCTGCCCCCTCCCCTCAGGCTCCCCTCAGACAGGCCCCTCTCTGCTGGGGCCCCCCCCGTCCTGCACCCCATCCACCATCTGCCTCTAGGACCTCCCAGGGCCCCTCTAGTAAAGGACAGACGGGCTGCCAGGCCCTTAGGGGCCAGCAGGCTCAGCCCCTTCACTGCAGATGGGAAACTCCTCCTGTCCCAGAGAGACCTGCCTGGGTCATGCAGCCAGGCAGTGGGGGGCTGTGGGCGGGCCCAGCTCTGCAGCTCCAGGGCTGGCACCAGGCTCTGCTCTGAGGACAAGTTGCTGGGTGGGGCCCTAGCAAGGCTCCTTCTGGCACTGGCAGGATCTAGCCCCAGAGTGGGAATCCCACCCACCCCCGCCTCGAGTCCCATCTCCCCCTGCTGCCCCCACCCCATGCTCCAGCCACATGGAAACTCCTGCGTCCCCCACCCGCCAACTGGCCAGCTCTCAGCAGGCTGCAGACCTTCGCCTGCACTGCTCCTGCAGCCTGGAAAGCTTTTTCTCCTCTCCTTCCCCACATCACCTCACACCCGCGCCTCAGAGCTCAGCACAGACAGTAGTATGGCTTACACCAGGAAGTGCTCCCTCCCCTCCCGCCCCACAAAGGTGGGGTGAAGGGGCCCTCTCTGGCCTTCTGCCCACCAGTAAAGCCACTCTGTTGGGATGGGGGCTGTGTCCCCAGCACCAGCACCACCGTGGCTGGTCCACAGCAGGGGTCACTTTTGCTCCGCTAGGTGGCCTGTGGGTGGGACAACCACCTAGTGAATGAACTTTTCAGGGTGGAGGGTCTCTAGGCTGGGGGCTGACTGCGGGGAGCACTCCCCTCCTCCCTCTCTCACTTCCCTCCTCTGGCCACTCAAGGTAGCTGGGGAGATGGAAGGTACCTGGGAGCTGGCAGGAGGTGCCGCCCTCTCCCCCACGGTGGCTTCCCTCTGGGAAGGGCTGACTCCACCCGTCTGCTCTGTGGGGCCCTTTCTCACTTCTGCTTCCTGAGGCTAAGTGTCCTCTTCTCTCTCTATTTCCAGATTCCAAAAGGAGGAATCTGATGGCTGTGTCCTGGATCACTGACCAGCTCTGGAATTCATCACCCAATCCTCTCTGACCAGGGCCCCAGGGAGTCCACACCCCAGGGGACCACTGAGTCGCTCAAAAATTCATTCATTCCACAAATTGGCTGCGAGCAGCAGCCCTGTGCCCGGCGCTGTCCTAGGTGCTGGGCTGCGGCAGGAAAGGTCCCTGCTCCTCAGGGTGGGCAATGGGCTCCTCCCTCTCCTCCCCGGAGCTCTGGGAGCCTCAGCCTGCCTCCCCGATGGAGATCTCTTCAGCTCTCCCCTCCTCTCCTGGAAACCCCTCTGGGCACCCACTGTGCAGGCAGAGACACAGTCTGGGCAGGACCAGACGGGGATGACGCCAGTGAGGATAATGACACGACCGTCACCATGACAACGCTGCCCATGTGCCAGTCCTGCCCCAAGCATGTTACATTCCTTCTCCGCTCGACTCCCCACCACACCTAACGAGGTGTGTACGCTGTTACAGCTCCCATCCACCAGGGAGGAAACCCAGGCTCCTAAGGTGAGTTTAAGGACCCAAGCACAGGCCCTAGTGGGAAAGGCCAACGACTGGTCCCACCGGCCCCGTTACCTCAAGATGACTCCCTCACCAGGAAGGACAAATGTGACCCGGATTCACAGCCCGGAAAGCTGAGGCCCAGAGGGGCTGGGTCTCCAAAGCTTCCTGGAAAAGGCAGGGACCAGTGACCCCGAGCTGCCCCCAGCCCAGCCCCTGCAGGCCTCTCGTTCAGTGAAAGGCTCACCCTCCCCCTAGCAGCCCCAGGCTTGGGGACAGGGAACTCCTTTTCTTCCCCACTGTTGCTAGGGCCGCCTTACCCCCTGCCCCTCTAGTCCAGGCTTCACTCAGGACATGACCCCATATTCTGCATCCCCGCCCTCAGGCCTGTTTCCTTCCTGGTTTCTCTCCTCTAAAGACCCCACTTTGGCAAGGACTGTGCCCTGCTCCTCTATACCCCTGCAGCTGTGTGGGCTTGGTGGGCTGCCCTTTAGCCAGGCCTCGACGCGGTCATCCGTGTTTCCTGGTTGGCAGCCAGTGAGTGACCCAACTCAAAATAACTATTTTCCTTCCCTCCGACACAACTGTCTTCCTGGGAGGACAACAGCTGCAAGGGATTAGGGGTGGGGAATGGAACCAGAGAGCCCCCACCCACAGCCCCACACCCAGCCCCAAACCCACAGAGCTGGAGGCGGAGGTCATGGGCCTGGGAGCGATGGAGCCTGCCTTCTCCCTGGGACGGGGTCCTCTCCCCCAGTAGCTGGGGGAGCCAGAAGAGGGGATCTGAAAGGCAGCAGCCACCCCCACCCTGGCACCCCAGCCTGGCCCAATTCTAGCCAGAACTGGGCCTACATCCAAGGCCAGGATTCAGCTTGGGCGTCGGACCTAAAGGAAGAGCAAGCTCTTGCTCTGACAGGAAGCTGGGTTTCCCACCCTTGGGCCTTCACTCCTGCTGTTCCCACCACCCGATTGTCCTTCCCCTATGGCCTGACATCCATGTCCTCCTAGTCCCTCAAGGGCCTCCTCCACAGAGCCTTCCTTGGTCCTCCTCCCTTTGTCTCCCAAAACTCAAAGGCTGGAAATCACTTCTTTGACCTGACTGGATGGCAAGTTCTAATGGTATTTCCCACAGGAAAGAGACCATGCATGAGGAAGATACAGGGAGTTGGCTGAGCCGCCCTCAGGGGAAGGGCAGGAGGGGCTCTCAGGCCCGGGCCCTCACCAAGAGTGGCCAGGCCTCAGTGGCCCTCAGCTGGGCAGGGACAGGCCATGGGCCAGCTTCCGCCAGAGGACAAGGGGAAGTGTGACTGGGCAGGGGTGGGCCTGCTTGAATCCCCTGGGCCAGGGCTCTGTCAACGGGATGCTGAGGAGCTCTCTACCGCTCAAGCCTGGTGCCCTTCCCCTTGGATGGCTCCTCGGTGCTGGGATCTGGCCCTAGGGGTCCTGCTAGGCCGTGGGCCGCTCTGAGGACATCTCATTGCTTTCTCCTTCCAGGTTGGGCTCGAGGACTCCCCAGGCCATGTTTTCATGGCACCTCATGAGCAAATGATGTCAACGCAGACCTTCATCTGGGAAGTGGAACTTTTCCTTCCACCTTTAGCCTTTTCTCTTCCACCTCGTCCTTTTAGCTTCAAAGAAAACCTTACATTATATATAATTTTGGTAAACTATTTCATATCCTTTTTGAAACTGAGATGAGATATGAGCTCATAAATGAATAAATACTACCTGCTTCCTCCTGTGTTTGCATTCGTTTATCCTTTCCCCTTTGCCTAAGGATTCTTGGGTGTCTGGGGAGAAGGAAGAGAGCACAGGGAAGGTGAGGTACTAGAAGGGAGGGGCTGGGTGGACCTGTAAAACTTACGCTTGGGTAACCTGTTGCTACCTAGGGAATAACTCCCAAACTTTTGGGATTAGGTTTTATTTGCTCCTGGCCCTTCTGTCCTGCTGAGCTCTGGGCAGTTCTGCTGGTCTTGCCATGGTCACCTGGAGGCTGTGTTCAGCTGGTGGTCGAGGCTTCTCTCTCTTCTTCCATGTTGTCCAGGGCCTCCCTCTCCTTCTCCATGTGACCTCTCCACGTGGTCTCCCGACATGACCTTCTGATGTGGCAGCTCAGGGCTTCCAAGAACATAAAAGCAGAAGCTGCCAGACCTCCTTAAGGCCCAGAAGTGGACACAGCCTCGCTTTCTCCACCTGCTACAGTTAAAGCAAATCACATGGCCAGTTCAAGTTCAAGGGAAGGGATTACCCAAAGGCATGACTACTAGGAGGTGATGTTCATTGGGGACCACCACATTAACTGGCCGTAAAAACATACGCGGAAAACACTGGAAGAGGTACATAGAAAACAGTTAGCCATGGTGATTTGGAGCAGTGGGAATATAAGTAATTACTATTTCTTTGGATTTTCTATTTTACCTTTGAATAAATAAGAAATAAAGAGGACGCTGAGCTGAGGCACCCATTTCACCATTCTGAGCAGAGCTGTCCTGAGGCAGCTGTCCCCACTGCCCGCCTCCCCCCTCAGGTCCCCAGGGAGTTAGGACCTTCTGGCCTCATGGGGGAGAGGGCAGGGACCGTCACAGCAGGCCTGGGATTTAGACTTGAGCCCTTGTGTCTGAACGAACTTCGAGGTGGCCAAGGTGTCCCTTCACCTATCACCCATCAGTTGCTGCCTTGCATCCGGTTCCTGGAGCTCATCACCTAGAATGTGTGGGGTGGTTTTTAATGAATCCGCATGTTAACGACTCCATGGCCCAGCTGCCTTGGCACCACCTGTGAGCTTCTTAGAACTGCCACTGGAAGCCCTCACCAGCGACTGCTGAATCAGAATTTGCATTTTAACAAAATCCTCAAGAGATTTGCATGCACATTAACGTTTGAGAAGCCCTGCTCAAATAGGCTTACTAAGGACAAAATTATACTACTTTAAACTGTTTTTTGTTTTTGATGGTGGAGATAAATGTCTTATTTTGTTCATGAATGCATTTAAAGCAGCACTGACCAACAGAACTTTCTGTGGCAATTTCTTGCATCTGCACTGTCCATTTGGTAGCTGTGGGGCACTAGAAATATGGCAATAGAAGGATGGAATTTTAAATTTTTACCAATTTAAATTTAAGTAGTCATGTGTGGCTAGTGATTAAGACATTGGACAGTGCAAATTTAAGGTCTTCTTCATTTTTTAATGATCCACAAACCTAAATATTGTAATCGGCCTGGCCTCCTTCTCCATCTTCCAGGATTCGCACAGCTCCTGATTGCCTTGCTATGGCTTCACAGGGTGCAGCGGGACGAAGCTGATGACCACACAACACAGGGGAAGGCCAGTGGCTCCCCTGGGGCTCAGCTGTCTCAGGAAGCCCCAGCTTCTTCACTTTCCTTATTGAGGGTGCTGGAATGTGCTGGGGACCGAGAAGACGCTTTGGGTGTGGAGTACCCTGGCCCTCCCTGAGCATGCTGGCCAAAGCAATCACAACCAACTGGGAAGGAATCTCCACGGCCTTATAATTAGTACAAGGGACATTAGAAATACCTTTTCATTGGTGAAATGAGTCAAGTCCAAAATATGTGATTGGCCAGAAACATTGTATGGGTACCTCGGCCCCTTTTTCAGAGGGGCATAAGAATTCGTTGAAGGGGAAGCATCAAGAGATCGAGAGGTGATGGATTTTCTAGTTTCTTTGTTTTTTGTTTATTATTATTATTGAAATAATGAAAAAGCTCTAATGACGATTGAGGTGATGAATGCACAACTATGTGATTGTGCCAAATACCATTGGTTGTGCACTTTGGATGAATTGTTTGCTTTTTTGATAAGTATCAATAAAATTGGTTTCTTTAAAAAATAAAAAAAAAAGAATTTGGTGAGCCCAGCCATGTCACACCATCAGACACCTTACTACAGAAGGTCCACAGGGCCTGCAGTTCATCCCACCCCGTCACCCACACACTTTGCAGAGGATTCTCAGCTTTCTCAGTCTGGTCCTACTGCCCACCTTCTTGCATTTACTCTGGAAGTACATCAAAACAGAGAGACCAGGCAGTTCAATGAGCTTTAGGAATAGATGTCCTGAGTCTTTTTTGCCCTCTAAGAAATGTACTTGGGGTCTCAGAATTGCCTTCATTGTAGCACACCATCTGGTAGTCAGCACGGAAGGGAAGAGAACTACGACCTCTGATAGTTGCAGGCTCCCGATATTCACCAGGAAGCTGACATGTTGACTTAGATCAGTCCTAATACCAAGAAAAGAGGTCTCAGGCTCGGAAGGATGCTTTAGGGTTCAAGGGAATTTGGAACCCAAGGCTAGTGTGTGTACAGGCTGACTTTACTGTATTCCCTCCCAAATACCGGGGTTATTTGGCAGGAAGATGCACAATTTAAGACTTCATGGCAGAAATAGCTGGGGGAAACCCAAGCGATGAGAGAACCCGTCAAGGTCCTTACTAATATTAATTACACTCATGCAATGAAACGGAAGAGGTAACATTTTACACTCCCTTAATGAGGGGTTCTGTCTACTGTGTTTCCATATCCCACCCCTTGCACACTGTGTTTTGCTTTGCTTCAAACACCATGGATACCAAGAGGCACATTTTTCCAAGGCTCATGCTCCAGCCAGATGTTCAACTCCTTGCAGATTTGCAATTTGGAGAGCTTCTATTAAAGCCTGGATGGGGAAGGGAAGCGGCTGTGGCTCAATCGGTGGGGCTCCCGTTTACCATATGGGAGGCCCCGGGTTCGGTTCCCGGGGCCTCCTGGTGAGGGCGGGCCCGCCCGCACGGCGTGGTTGGCTGACCCAGCGAGCACGAGCAGCAAGGGGGGGAATAAATGAATAAATAAATAAAATCTTTAAAAAAAATAAAAATAAAAAAATAAAGCCTGGATGGGGAAGTGGCTGTGGCTCAATCAGTAGGGCTCCCGTTTACCATATGGGAGGCCCCGGGTTCGGTTCCCGGGGCCTCCTGGTGAAGGCAAGCCCGCCTGCATGGCGTGGTTAGCTGACCCAGCGAGCACAAGCAGCAAGGGGGGGATGAATGAATAAATAAATAAAATCTTTAAAAAAAAAAAAAAAAAAAAAAGCCTGGATGCACTCATGGTTTGCTTTATAGGACCCCATATTTTCAGGTTATGGAAAAGATAGAGAGATGTAAGCCACATACTAGAACTCCGTATAAAGGGGAATTAGGTTTTTTTTGGGGCGGGGCGGGGGGGTGGATATGAAGTGGGAGATAGTGGTAGCTATCTGCAGATGTGACTGAGGCCCAGGTTGCTTCCTGCGCCTGGCATCTCTACACTGTGGTCTCATGCCAACTTGCTTGCTCCAATTTGGAGCAGCTTCTCGAAGACAGAATCACCAAGAAGCACCAGGGAAAGGTGTTAACATGCAGATTCTGGGCCCCTTCAGACCTCCTGAGAAGTAATCTCTGAAGGTGAGGATGATTAATCTACATTGTAACAAGCTCAGCCCCAGGAATCTGCATTTGAATAAACCAAGGCCAAGGAATCTGAACTTGATTTTTTGAATTGGGAACTATTATCAGAAGAATATATTAAATGTGTACGTAATTTATATCACAATATTGGAGCAAACATCCATGTGTAAACACTTCCCAGGTCAAGAAACAGACTGCTGGTATCTGGAAGACCCCTGCAGTGACTCTACCATCACTCCTGCATCCCACTCCCTGCCACCACCTCCAGGGAAAGCATTCTGCTAAGTTTTGAGATACTCAGTCCTGCCCCTGTCACTGGAGGTTATCATTTATGAATGCATCCTAAGATATTTATATTTTGTCTGTTTTAAAATTTTATATAAATGGAATCTATATGTTGTGCCTTGCTGTCTTCTCTCTACGTTATTATTGTGAGGTTCCTCCATGTTGTCTCACCTAGCTGCAGTCTGTTCCTTTTCATTGCGGTATACTGTTCTATCATAGGATGCTAACACAATTTACCTAATCTATTGTTCATGGACATCCCTTCCAACCCAGCTCTGAGGTTAAGTTTCACATCTTTTTTCGTCAGGCTCATTTTGTTGAGGAGGAAACAGCAGGTCAAAGAAGTTGAGTGACTTAAGAGTCTAGCACTGGGGTTAAACAGCCTGAGTTTGAACCCTGTTTCCACTACTGTGGAATAAGAGGGGTGTGTCACGGTGTGACCTTGGGTACATTAATCTCTATGCCTTGGTTTCCTCATTTGTAAAATGGAGATAATCGTTCCTATTTCAGTGTTGTGATAATTTGATAAGATAAATACATATAAAATGCTTAAAATATTGCCTGGCCCATCAAAAGCTTTCAATAAGTATTAGCTGCTATTATTGAACACAAAGTTATAAACTCCAAATCCTAGGTTCTCTTCCCCCTACCGCACATCTCCATATCTCTTCTAGAATATCCGTTTTTGGTGGTTGCCTGCACATATCCAAATCTCTACCTGGCAACACTTAACAAAACAAAGGCTAGGGACTTGGTACAGCAAAAAAATCTGAAAATATGAATTAAAATTCAGCAACATGTCTTTCCATGGGAAAGATGCAGGGAACTTTCCATTGTGGTCCCCCATAAAGTCTATTCTAGATGTTCTGTGAGGAGATCTATTATGTACTCAACAGTGTGGTAAGCAGCAGGAGCCTGACCTAGTGGGAAGCCTGGGTTTCATTCCCAGTCCTTCCACAGGTGAGCTCTGGGCCTTTGGGGAGTCCTTCAGCTTCCATGCTGGTCTGTGGGTGGAGAAGCCCCCATCCTGATCTTCCAGACAGGTTCATAGGTGCCGTGTGGAATGGGTATGGAAGCAAGCTACTGCCTAAGCCACTGCACCAATGTCCAGTTCAGTGCCGTCTTCCTTAGAAATCATTCACTTTCCCTCTACTCTGGGCTGTCCCCAGCCCTGTCCAGGCTCCTGGGAGAATACAAATGACAGAGACCAGGAAAGTGAAGAGGCTGTCCATGCTAGAAGGCTTGGGACAGGGAGAAGGGGCAGCTATAATTTGTTAATCCATTTTAAATCAAAATGAGCCATTCAGATACTTTCATTTCAGGAGTGGGAAATGGGACTTATATCTTACTTTATATTCTTTGCACAGTTTCAATTTATTATGCACATATGTTACTTTTATGATCCATTAGTTAAATCAAACCTCTGTCTCACAGCTTGTTACCCTCGGCTTCAGGCCCTGGAGTTAAGCTAGTGTGCGACTATGCAGGGATAATCAGGCACCCCCCTGTCCCAGGTCCCCCTGTTTCCGTGAAGGCAGAGCTGACACCAGTACTTCAGCTCTCCTGACCTGCCAAGCCTAGCCCGGCCCAGCCATCCAGCTGGACTATTATCTACACAAAGGGCACAGCCAACCACATGGGAGGCAGGATGGGAATGGCATGTGACTCCCACCATGTCACCTGGGCCCTCATTCCACCTGTCACTATTAAAGGGTAGCCTGTTTCTCTGGGTTTCAGCATCCTCATCAGCCAAATGGGGGCAGAGTGGAAACAGAAAAGATGAGCACCAAGACCCTTTTCAGCAAATACCGTTACTCGAGGCTTTTGGCTGAAGCCACTGCAATGCTAGGGCAATCAGTTTGGAGGTTGTTTTCTGGCACACTTGCAGCTCTGAGAAATGCCCCTGGAGTGGCTGGCCAGGTGCTGGCCAGGGGAAGTAGTCAATGGCCCAGTGGCAGATAAGAGCTGCAGTGGATCTGCTCTCCCCCAAGATGAGCCCTTGGTAAGGGGTACATGCCTGTTCCTCAAGTTCATGCCAAGTATTTCTCACTGGGAAGTCAATTTCTCCTCAAACCCACTGACTTCCAAGGAACTGGATAATGCCACTCTGCCTCCTCCATGATCCAAAGTCACCCTGGCTCAAACTCCACCAGGGAGGCCTCTAGGACCAGCTTGTCCTTTCCTTCTTCCTTCCCACGACCTCACAATTAGTAGGCCTCATCTTCCTGCTAAGCTAGAAAGCTGAGGGCAAAGGGCTGGGTAGTCCTTGGTGCCACACTTCACACTGGCCTGGGTCCAGCTCAGATAAATGCATCGCATCACCCTCAACGCCCCCGCACTTCCTCTCAGATGGATATGTAAAGCATTTGGGAGGCCAACAGCTGCCGCCTTCCATCCCCAAAAGGGTGGTGAGGTAATCTCCATACATAGTCTGACCAGTGCCTTGGGGTGAAAGGGGCTCTGTGTGGAGGAGAGTGCATTACTGTATTTCTCTGGACTTCCAGGAGCACTTCACTGATGCGCTGGCACTGAAATGAGATGAAAAGTTAACCCAGTTTTTCTCGTCTCCACAAAAGAACCTTTCATCCCACAACAGACTCCAGATTGGAGGGAAGATTTCACTGTACAGTGGCCAGAGACAAGAAGCTCTGTGAAGTCACTGACAACCCTCATCCCCAACCATTTCTGAGGATCCCAAGCTAGGGAGACAGGCACAGAGTCAAACAACGGGGGACTGGCATTGGTCCTGGAAGAAAAAGCCGATGGGAAGTGAACAAAAGCAGTGACTTTCCAAGGAGGCAGCTTCTGTGGGAAAGGTGCTCTCGGCTGGTTGTTAGCACTAAAAGAAAGACAAAACTGGCCTTGACTGAGCCCACCTGAGTGTCAGGCACTTGACAAGTGTGAGAAATGAAAACTCGGTGGTGCAGTGGCACACCTTTCCCACCACCCTTACACCTTGCTGGAGCATGTGCCCTCCTTAGAGATTTGGTTCATGCTTACCCAGAGCCTACTCTGGTAGGATAAGGACATGAGAGAGGTCTTCAGCCATGCAACTTAACTTCTCAGAAAGTGTGATGGTAACGATAGAGCTCAGCACTACCATCGTTACCTCCTACCAAGGTCAAAATGGCTGGTGCCCATAATTCCAGTCTCATCGCCATGGAATGAAACCAAATCCAGATGGAGTGCCTGGGGATGGCCTTCTGTTCTTTGTTGACCTTCAAATTTTTACATGACTGTAACCTTTCCAAAACTTGTATTTTTATTTTGAAAAGTATACAGTGATACAAAACTATCCTCCCCAGATATATTCACTACACTATTTCTTGTGTTTCCTTCAAGACTGAGGTCTATCTATATATGTCTGTTCCCCAAATCATTCCCCCCACCCCCAGAAATGTTACATAGCTACATCGTATAAAAATGTTTAACTTTTGCAAATTTAAGTATTTGTGCTTGGAAGGAAAAAAGAAAAAGCAATAGTGCCAAGGTCACCCCTTTAAACAAGCATATGCCCCAGAACAAGCATGAATGGGAAAGTGATGAAGGCTTCAGTTCCCTCATGTGCTTCTAAGGTTTAAAGAAGCATTTTTTCCTCTAAGTCCCTAAACTCAAGGCTAGTGCTTTCTCTGATAAAGGCATGGTGATCTGTTCCAATGCTGGGAGACACTAGACATGCTGATTATTCCAAGAGTGCATGTGGGGCACCAATATGGCATCTTCCTAAGGTGTTTAAGAGAAAGTTAGACTACATGCCATTTTTGTCTTAAGATCAATTTAGGACCTAACCCCTAGTAAGAAGATTCTACTGTTTTTTGTTTTATTTTGTTTTTTTCTGTTTAGTTATCTTGGAAGTCATTCCAAATCAGTGTACATAAATTCATCTTTTTTTTTAAGTGCTTGTTGAAAGTTATTTCACAGCATGAACATAAGGGATGATATTTGGAAATAGTCCTATTTTCATATCACAAAGGAAAGAGAAATGTCACCCCTGAAAAAAACACAAACTAGGAACAAATTTACAAACCAAGAATATGACATTTTATTCATTTCCAGATTATAAGTATTACACAGCATATACATACATATATTTAGATAATGTATAAAACAAAGAAAAAACTGTAGAAAGAAATAATTGGTCTTGAAATGCCTTATGGGACATCTTTAATTCTGTAAGTTCATGGTAAATATATTCCTCTGTACAATGGGGCAGGCAGCAGGATAAACTTCAGCATTCACGTATCACTCAAAGTCCTGCTTATTCCCCACTGTACTTACAGTGCAGTTAGGGTGCCCATGACAAAGGACAACAAGTAGTAGATAAAAGAACTGTAGCACAGTGAACTAATAGGAATTTTTCTGGTCTTTTGTTTTTTTTCTTCCATTGTCCTTCAGATGGTTTCCTTTTTAAATTGAGTCACATTCAGGGTCTATCCCTCAAGTTGCATTCTAGTTATTGCTGGAGGGAAAAAACAGAAAAAGGGCACCTGTTAATTAGAAAATAGATGGTCAGTGTCACTGGCCTCATACCTCTGGTGACACTCAAGCAGACTCTGGGCTATGCATCCACATCAGCAGCAGGAAGGCATGAAAGCACCTGCCACTCTGTTAGTGGGGACGGTGCAGCTGGTATTAATTCTGGGTTGGTAAAGAGGCTCAGAAGGAGGATCTTCTTCAAAGATGGCCTCTGAGCAGGAAGCAGCAGGACACCTCTCAGGAAGGGCAGGGTCATATTGTGCAGGTGGGGACAGTGGTAATCAACATTTCATAGGATTGTCCCAGAATCAATGCTGATGGTGGAAGAAGACCCAAGATCTTATGCTATAAAAGGACTCGAGAGCCTCAACATAGAGAGGCTCTGCAGTTGAACTCAGAGCACTTTCTAGGAAACCAGCTCCCCCGAAACTCCGTCTGGCCTTCCTGTGAGGAAGGCCAGCTTACCTTTGCCTTATTCTGAACAGGGAGATAGAGTTTGAACTCTGCTGGCAGTTCATCTTCTGAGTAGAGTCTGTCTGAGAAGTAAACCCGTCGGATACGACAGTTTGCGTGGATCTGTGGATGCAAGACTTATTTTGAGAGGCTAAACATTACTGTCTTTTCTTTTCTCCTGATTCTCCTGGAGTCCCTCTCATGGTGCTGTCACAGTTCCATCCCAGGCATCTCCTCAGCTAAGCTGGAGTTGGATTCTGGCAAGAGGGAGACTTTGCTCCAGTTTCTCTGAGGAGACTCCTGGGTATTTACTGCATCTCTTCAAGGCCAAAGCCCCCTCAAAAACAGTGACTTGAGAACTTTAGCCAGAATGTTCTGTCACATGAGCCACAAGCTCCGCCCCCCGCCCCCCTTCTAATTTGGGACTCCATCTAGAAAAGGCACGGGTACCTGCACTCTTAGGGTCTCAATGTAATTTGTGCCGTAAGCCCGCCGGGTGAAGTCCGACAGGTTGAACTGAATCTGGTTCCAGCCGTCATCCAGCCTCATGGGCATGGTACAGATGAAGGGTTTGACCCGGGTGGTGCTTTGGTAGTTACTTGCCCGAAACCGTCGACGCACGTTCTTGTCATCTAGTACCTGTGAAATGTAGAGAAGAGTCACACCAACTCAATCTTGGAAGACACAAACAACTTTGTAAGAGAAGGATCTGAACTCACACAGCCTGGCTTCCCAAGGCTGAGACCCAGGGGAGAATAAACAGTCCAGATACAGCTCACACTGGATGCAGATGGTTCGGAAGTAGCAAATTTATCTTGCTTGTTGCCAAGACAACACCAGCTGCTTATGACATCTGAGGGTGGCTCTCAGACCAGACGATGATTTTATATATGTTCTTCCCATTGAAAAATAAAAACTACTAGAATAGAGACCAACAGTAACTCAATATTAAATAACTGCTCCCTACATGAATATTGCTCTAACCCTTGGCTTTGAAATCTTATAGCTATTGATTAGATTTTCCAGGTGTTTCCTGTTTCTTTAAAAAGCTGACATTAAAGTTTGATTACTACTACTAATACCAAATTTATGTCATATCAAGGGCTGCATTAAACTTATAGTAGAGACAGAAAAGAATACATACAAAAGAATAAAGATAATTTCCTAGGGCCACTTTTTCCTGTAAGTTGAAAAGCTATCTCTCTGTCATAGCTGAGAGTAGACACATTCATCTGCAAACACTTACCTGTACTTCAAAGGTAAAATATTTCTTCAGGTTTTTGATAATCATGACAAGGAAGGGAAGTTTAATTCCCAGTGTCTTCTTTGGGTCTGCAGGACATGTGATATATGTGGTGCTGTAGAGAGAGGAAATACCAATAAACATACTACTTGTCTTTTTTCCCTTTGCAGTATGCACAACAATAACATATTGGACAAGTGGAGAAACTAGAGGGCCCATTTAAAAGATCCAGATACATCATCTAATGAATCCCTCAACCCTTAAGTCAGCTGATGATCTAAAAAATGCTGGACCCAGAAACACAAGAGCTTAACATAGGACTAGACATCTGTTTTTCAGATGAGTGGATCTTGGGAAGTTATTCATTTACTTATCCTTAACAATCCTATAAGGAAGATGTACTGTTATGCCCATTTTACAGATGAGAAAACTGAGGTCCAAAGGGATTAAGCAATCTGCCCAAGGAAGGTTCTAAGTAGCAGAGCTGGGATTCACACCAGGGAGTCTGACGCCTCACTTCCCCTGTGTCTTTGGGGGAACAGAGAGTGGGCAAGCTACCTGACATTTGTTCCTTCAATCTCCAGCACCAGGGACTGGATGTCATTATCAGTGATTCTTTTGATGTGGCCATTCCGTACCTAAAAGGAAGAAATTAGATTGATTAGTACTGATATATTTGGAAACAACCCTGGAAAATCTGAAGGCTGTATGGGACTATTAAAGGAAAACCACAGTAGCCCAAGGGGCATAACATGGAAGTTTGTGACATGGTATGCTGAATCTTTTATGTAAGGAAGTAAGCCATACTCTTACTTCTATACAGCATCCTGTCAACTGCCATGGGAATCTCAGGTAATCTGGTCATCTGTAAATCAGAACAGATCTCTTCCTGAATAAACAACTCAAGTGAGATTCAACTAGCATTTACTGAGTGTCTATTATGCACTAGGAACATTCACATAAATTCTCTCACTTAATCCAAACAACAATAAAAATCCCAACGTAGATGGCATTGTTTCCATTTCACAGATGTGAAAATTGAGACCCAGAGAGTGCAAATGACAGATCCTTAGTAGGAGAGTCAAGATTGACAATCAGGCTTTCCACTATCAAATACTGCCTCATATGGTCCTTTGGCTAGAAAGGTGAACAAAATTCCGAGGATCATTGGGCAGGAGAATGGCAACCAAAAAGTGAAAGCATTACCTCCCCAGGTTTACTCCTACTTCAAGCTTACCTTCTTTCCCCTAAATTTCTACTTCTTCAAGTATGAATTTAAGTCCCATCTGAGCCGCACACAGAAGCTGCCTTCAGCATTTCCAGCCCACATTGACCTCTTTTTTCTCTGATTTGCTTTTCTGGCTCATGTTGTCTAGACTACGTAATTTAGCAGTTCATCTCACATTGTTTCGATTGTTTGCTGCATATGTAGCAAGTACATGATGGGGGGAATTAATATCAACAATGATTCCTCCCCTCAAAACATTTAGGAAGTTAAGTAAACAATTCCATTTACAATAGCATCTAAATGAATAAAATACCTAAGAATTAAATTTAGCCAAAGAGGTAAAAGACTTGTATCTGGAAAGCTACAAAACACCTCAGAAAGAAATTAAAGAAGACTTAAATAAATGGAGAGATATCTCATGTTCACGAATTGGAAGACTTAATATTGTGAAGCTGTCAATACTGCTTAAAGTCATCAACAAGTTCAATGCAACCCCTACAAAAATTCTAGCAGCCTTTTTTTTTTTTCATAAATGGAAAAGGTGATCTTCAAATTCATATGGAATTGCAAGGGGCTCTGAATAGCCAAAACAATCTTGAAAAAGAAGAACAAATTTGGGGAACTCACATTTCCTGATTTTAAAACTTACTACAAAGCTACAGTAATTAAAACAGTGTGATACTGGCATAAGGATAGGCATAAAGACCACTGAAACGAACTTGAGAGCCCAAAACTAAACCCACACATTTATGGTCAGTTGATCTTCAATAAGGGCAGCAAGTCCATTCAACAGGGAAAGAATAGTCTCTTCAGCAAATGGTGCTGGGATAACTGGTTATCCACATGCAAAAAGAATGGGAGTGGACCCCACCTCTCACCATATACAAAAATTAATTCAAAATGGTAAGATCTAATATCATAAAGTTCAAGAAAGTGAAAAGATAATCTAGAGAATGGGAGAAAATATTTGAAAATCCTATCTATTAGGGTTTAAAACTCAAATGTATAAGGAATTCCTAAAACTCAACAACAAAAAGACAACCGAATTTAAAAATGGGCTAGGATTTGAATAGATATTTGTCCAAGGAAGATATTTAAATGGTCAATAACCACACAAAAAAATGTTCAACATCATTAGCCAATAGAGAAAAGCAAATTTAACTTACAATGAATTATCACTTCACACTTACTTAGAGGGCTATTATCAAAAGAAAAACAAACAAAAGAAACAAAACAAAAAACCAGAAAATAACATGTTGGTGAGGATGTGGAAAAATAGGAACTTAAAAAAAAAAAAAAGGAAAATAACAAGTGCTAGCAAGGATGTGGAGTAAAAGGAACCCTCAAACACTGTAGGTAGGAATGTAAAATGGTGCAGCCACTTAAGAAAACAATTTGGCAGTTCCTCAGAAAGCTAAACATAGAATTACTATATGACCTGGCAACTCCATTCCTAGGTATTTACTCAAAAGAATTGAAAGCAGTAACTCAGGCAGATAGCTGTATACCAATGTTCATCACAACATTATAGACACTAGCCAAACAGTGGAAGCAACCCAAGTGTTCAACAGATGAATGGATAAACAAAATGTGATAGACCCAAACAATGTGATATTATTCAGCCATAAAAAGAGATGAAGTGTGGATACATGCTACAACATGGATGAAACTTAAAGACATCACGTTGAGTGGAATAAGCCAGACACAAAAGGACAAATACTGTATGATTTCTCTTATATGATATACTTAAAATAAGCAAATTCACAGACACAGAAAGTAGAACAGTGGTTACCAGGGTTGTGAGGAGTGGGGAATGGGGAGTAATTGTTTAAAGAGTATGAGTTTCTGTTTGGGATGATGAAAATATTCTGGAAACAGACAGTGGTAAAAGTTAAAATTAAAAAAAAAAGAAAAAAGAAAGCAAGCCTGGTAACCCAAGGCCTAAAATGTCCTGGTCTCAAGAAGACTTTATGTAGATTAAAACAAGAGAACAGAACAGGGCCCTGGGGAAAAAAAAAAAGGAAAAAATGATTATCTTTAAGTGTTAAACTCTTAAGCACCTAACACACAGAGATATGCAAAGACAGGGCTGGATTGTTCAGGCCAGAAAGTCTTAACACATGAAAAATGATCAACCAGGTTTAGAACAGGAAGGATCAAAAAGATAAACGTCATCTTTCTCTAAGTACTGTGAAAAAGGCTCTGTTGTGCTGTTATATTTGGTGCGTCAATTGCACTGATGAAAGCCCCTTGTGCATTAATCACCCTTCTGATTATGATTTGGCTTTCCATTAATTTGCATATAGGGAGAGAACAATGTTGAATCTGCCTGATAACTGTATTTTTCAACATAGATTACTAATAATATGCCGCTCTGTTTTAGACATTAGTCTTTGTTACTGTGAGTTTGATCCATGGGGATGTGCTTGGTTTTCCCCAGGTGACACCTGATAGCACTGGCTGCCTTTTACTACAAGCTGCACCTGAGTCTTATCTCCTCTAAAATTATAAGCTCAAGGATCCCAACCATGCATTAAGCATCTTTTGTATCTTCCACAATGTTTAGTACTGTGCTAAGCATGAACTCAGCATTAAAATATTTGCCGACTTCTGGAATTTGTCACCCTAAGAGTTGGCACATATGAATAGGTTCAAGGAGGAGGGTTTTAAAAAAGAAAATTCCTGGATAACATATCCACCATAGACTATTAAAGGAAATCAGAGATAGAGGGATAAATCACAAAGCCCATGAGGTTGGCAGCATAAAGGGCAACTGCTTTCCCACAAAACATTCTCTGGTGCCCATTGTCAAAGGCAGAATACTGGACTGGATGGGGTTCCCAGTTCAGCCAATGTAGCATTTCTTGGGTTCTCAAGACACAAACATCACATTGAAGTGCTTCTCAAACAAAGCTGGCGACATCCAATGCCCTCCTGCTTTGAATTCTGGGCCTCTTTCCAAGAGAGATTAAGAGCACAAAGGCTTGGGTCTGTGTAGAACATGCCAACACTGCCCACCTCGTTCCCCATACAAACACTCCCAGCCAAAGTGGCAATATTCCTCCCATACTCTGGCCCACAGCTGCTAGGGAAAATCACGCAGACTTGATGATGAAGGAAAAACTAATCAAGAGATTATTTACAAAATAATGTGATGTAGCGTAATTGATAAGAGCTGGCAGCATTCCAACATGAAGCAAACACTCATTTTAAAGCATACCACTAATTACATATTCGCAATAACATCTCATTCTTTCTTAAAAAGGTAAATAATGCAAAGATCAAACAGATGATTAAACTGAAAGGATTAAGAGGTAATTAGGAGCCAAGGGCCTATATTGCTAAAAAGGCAACATGTTGCTTTTTATTCAACATTTTTTAAAAAGCATGGCCTCAAATCTTACGTCCCCAAAGATTTCTCAGGCCAGAGTCAACAAGAGACCTCCCTCAGCTCCAGAAAGTCCAGCCAGATCTCATAGGGTGAAAATGTTAGGGAATTTGCCTTCTGCTCAAAGTTTATAGGATATGACTTCACTGGAACACTCCAGAAAATGTGACCTATTCAGGTCCTTACAGAAGAAAACAATTCTCTCTAGAGAAGGGGTTCTTAACCAGGGGTCTGTGGAAAGATTCCAGGGGGTCCATGGGCTTGAATTGAAAATTAAAACAAAAACAAAAACACATTATTCTTGTGGGGACATGTTGGTGCAGGTGTGATATATTTATTAAATAATCCACAGTATAGTGTGGACTTAGTAAGGGGTCTGTGGAACAAAAAAGATTAAGAACCCCTGCTCTAGAGTTTTAGTCTGGCCGGTGATAACAAAAGCTAGATAGAGCTTTGCTCAGGGAGAAAGTTCAGCCTCCAAAGAAGGAAAAAAACACACAAATATCCTGATATCACAAGCTATCACAGCTTTGAAATCAAATTAAATTGATCTGTTAGTGAATTATGATTTTTCTACTTTATTAAATTCAAAGGGCTGCAAATAAAAATTCATGGGAAGAAAAGAGTGGGATAGGGGTGGGGGGTGGCAATTAATCAAAGATATGACTACTTAAGAGGGTAGGAATGTTCCTAAGGCCTCTTCTTCAGGCTCTAAAACTAGGAAAAAGGAAAAGGGGGGTGGGCAATTTGGGGCAAGGCTTCCCAACCACCCTGACAATCTGGCTGTTGCTTCCTTAAAATTATAAAGGCCTTGCAGGAAGCAACCACCCATACCCACGCCCCTCCTCAGTCTAGGTTCTGACAAACACTTGTACCAAGATACATGTCTTCAAAAAGCATCAACTTCCTTTCCTTAGTTCCTTCCAGTTCAGATGCCACTTATGCAGGCCTGGCTTTGAAATGAAAACGAAATGAACTGATCAGCATTTATTGTTCATGGTGGCAGCAGGTTTTAATTTGTCTCTAAATCAGAAACTGCCAATTATTTTGAGTTGCTAATGCTTTATTTCATGACACATTCCCACTATCAAAGTGTGGCCTGTGAGCATTTTATTCCTCTAACAAAAATAATTTTTAGCAATCTTATATATATATTTTATCTTATGAACCTTGCCCCCTTTACCACCTCCACCCCCCACCCCCGCCTCCAGGGGGTGGAAGTTCCCTAGGAGCTTCATAACTCAGGCTACTGAGCCTCTACTGCAATCACTCTCCCAGGGTTTTCATGGTTGCTGGGGCAACCGACAAAGAACAGTGATTTTTTTTTTTTTTTTTTTTTTTTTTTTCCCAATGTAAGCCCCAGGGAGGAGGGTCAAGCTGAGGGAAGAAAATACTACTGGGATAGGGAGGACGCTGGCCAATGCTCTCTATTTCTAACAGCACTTTAAAAATAACACATGGGTTGTATCCATTCCCTCCCTCCCCCCACTTTCATTTTTCTGGCTCCACCCACTTACCCTGGCAGGCATTTGAATCCTCAGCCATCTGGCATCCTAGCCTTAATGACACATGTTCCAATTTACATTAAGCCATTAGAGCAGTCCATTCCAGCAGGGAAGTTTCTGTCCGGGATTAGGGGCTGCCTCCAAGTCAGAAAACGGGTGAAGAGAGACCCCTGTGGGGAGAGTTGGGCTTTGCAGGCTACAAGGAGTCTGCTACACTCACAGGGACTAGCCAGAGCGCACAGGCAACTCTGGGCATTTACAAACAGCCCTTTGACTAAAGTAAGGACGCCTATGTGCCTTTCTAACCAGTCTCTTCCTACCAGCACCTAGAAAGGACAAGTGTAACTAAAACCCAGGCCTTGTCCAATTACAGTTAGAGCTATTACTCAGAAAAACGAAGAACAGCGTCTGACTGACCCGAAAGTCAGGACAAAAAAAAGAATAGTTTATCATCTTCATGTCCAAATGTTATTCCTCACTGCACTTAATTCTACTACTGGATATTGCATCAGTTTAACATGTATCAACAAGGTTTGCTAATTAAAAGCTAGGCCATGGGAACTTTTTTCTGGAGAGGGACTTTGTTCATTTTTAAATTAGAACAGGAATGAGAATCTAACACTAACAGCAGCAACAACAAAAAGATTCTGGTTCTATTATTTAGTTTGGGAACAGGGGAGAAACGGCAGTCACTGAGAGAAAGGCAAAGTGAGAACAAAGAAAGGCAGAGAAGCTTTCCTGAATTAATATTTGTGGACTTTCAGGATAGTATTACCACTAAAGACCGACAATCACACTATGTTTCACACAGGCATCAACAGGAATAGAACGTCCTGGTACTTTCCTTATAAACTGGAAGTAATGTTTATATTAAATATGAATCCTTTAATAAATGTAAGATTTGCTGGTCCTAGAAGTTACGGGAACAAAAAGAAAGCCCTAATTTCATCTCAAGCTCTTAGTCTGAAAACTCTCCACAGGAAACTTACAGTCTAGCCAGGAATACAGATCTTTAGAGGGTAATTTCAAGTGTACTGAGTATTATGAAAAGGAAGAAGAATTCAGTGGGAGGCCACTGCTAAAAGGGGGAGGGGAATCTGGTAGGTGAGCCTGGAGAACTAGTTAAGCAGCACCAGACCATCTGCTGTCTGGCATTAGAGCCATGTTAAAGGCTCTGGACTGGGAAAGCCGTGGTACAATGACTCTATGATTCTAATTTCAGAAGTCTGATTTTACCATACTTTCTATTCCTAAGCATGTGAATGCTGGTCTTGGTTCAAACTTATTTAGCCTTAAGCAAATTTCTCAGTTCCTTGCCATATAATCAGTCCCAATTTACATAATGTCAATAAATTAAGTACTTACTATAAGCCATAACTGTTGTTAAGCATTTTATATACATCATCATTTTATCTTCATAATTAATTCCAGAAGTAAGTGGAATTATTACAGATAAGGAAAACACATGGCTAAGTACTTGCCCAAGGTCACACAGCTAGGACATAGGAGAGCCAGGACGCAAATCCAAGATATCTGATCATACCCTGCCACTGGGGTTTCAAGGTAAGATTCCATTCTTCCCTTTACAGAACTTGCAGTCTAGTGGGCTATACACAATAAATAAGCAACTACCATTCAGTGTGAAACGGGGGCCACCAGCACACAAAGGGAGGCTCACTTAAGCTCCCAGTGAAAATGTTTAAATTGAGATTTGAAGGGGTGTGTGTGTGGTGGGGTGGTAGAGGGGTTATGAGTATCAAAGAGTTGTTAGATAAACTATGGGTATTACAAACAAGAGCAAGTCACAGCCACAAAAGTGGAGTTTGAAAATTCACTGGTATTACTGAGACATATTTACAAGGAAATAGAGAGCCTTAACAAAAGCCAAACCTAATTTTTCAAGATTAATCTTCATAGAAACCAAATAACAAAAATTCTCTCTCCATAAACAAAGGAGGGAGAATAAAGTTTGATAAAATCAAAGTAACTAAAAAAGGGCACCACAGTCAACTGGCAAAGATCAAGGCCAGGTCTAGACAAATGAGGACAGTCTTCCCCTCTGACCCCCTCTCCCCAAAATTTTGCTCTTATCACAACTTTGCCTTATTCCCTAAGAGCCTGGAAAATGTCTTCTCTAATTCTATATAGCCCCAAATCTACACAATGCCTGTCACTTAGCTGTTGCTCAATAAATTTTTTATAAATATATTAATTCCCAGTGTTTCCCCAACTGGACTGAATTCCCAACACTTTCTGAGGACTTTATAATATAGCTAAGAAAAAGCCTACATACAACATACAAGCAACAAAGCCTATGGTTGGGGCCCCAAACTTTCCCTTTTCCTCTCTCTCCTTCCCTTTCCCCAGGAAGGGGAAAAAATCACTGTCAAACACTTTTCAATCTAGTATAAAGAAGAAGAGTAGAAGCATATAATTAATTTTTACTATTATGAGTGCTCTTCTAAAGGTTTTCTTTGCCAAAATTTCTGTTTGACTCCTGACGGTGGATCTAACAATGTTTTCACATGTGTTTATGTCATTAAGGTACCATTGGACCTCTAGTGGCGTTGTTAAGAGACACAGGGCTCCATAGTTACTTTGCTTTTATAGTCCATGTGTAAACATGTTGATTAATGAAAAAGCTGCATTTGAAAAATGAAACACCACAAGAGATCAAGCCCAGAAGGGTTAAAACGGGCAACTCCGATAAAAATTTCATCTAAAAGAAATGCCAAGGTGTTCTTACCGCTGGAATTCTTTCAGTGTTAGTGAATTCTCTGACCTGCTCTGAAAACTTCTCTGAGGTCAGATCCAGTTTTCTATTTCACAATTGCCTTATACTGACACTTCTGTTTCAATTCAGTATCCAAGTTCAATTATCTCCTGGCACACAAGGGGGACTCTCTCCATATGGCCTGACAGCCCAGAACTCAGTCCAGCAACAGAATATACCCATTTCGGGTTCTGTTTGCGGAGATGCAATTTGCAGAGTTCACAAAGTTTTATCTCAAGGTGAATAAAACTATGGAATTGAAAACCACAATACTGTAAGAAAAAAAAATTAAGGAATTAGTTTCCTATGTAATACTCTTGGCAATAGCTCTACCTGTGAATAGAATCATTGTGAAAGAGATTTGGTCAGATTTTTTGCACATGCAAAGAGTCAAGCTCATTATATTCAGATCTTCCAAATACCTTTTGAAAATGACACTATGAACACACCACCTTCAAAGTTGCTCAAATAAAGCAAAATTCCCTAGTGGTGATGAAAAGCAGAAGGCTGTCCACATTCTCTCCCCAACCTCTATGTGACTCAAAGCACCTTAACTGTGGGTAGGGGAAGGCAGGGGGTTATTCTTAGATGAAATCCAAAATTCTTCGCTTCATTGCCAGTAAACTCTCCTTATTTAGATTAGGCCACACCCATCTCTAGAAAAACACCATCCAGAATTCCACCTTTCAATTCTTCACTGAGGAGGCCAGAACTAAGGATCCCTAAATCACCTGTCTTCCATATTAGAGTGCCTACCTTAACTTCAATTCAAAAAAGAATACACCTTTGGAATTTTTTTACGACTCTATTACTAACTTATCTCAGTTTATGAACTCTTTCTTATTTGGGAAATGAGAAATACAAGTGATTTTCTATTGCTTATACTTAGATTGGTCTGAGACTACATTTGTTGGCATCCTTATTAGAAAAAGATTGTGCTGTAAAATCCACCAATAAATTAAGATGTCTTAAAGGTGGAAAAAAAAAAAAAAAAAGGATACAGCTGACTGTCTGGGAATCTGCCTGAGAAACGAAATACCAACATGATAAAATGAAGATAAGCTCAGAGACAGCTAGCCACACACGCCCTATTCAACATCTCCAAAAGGTGGGCAGGGTCATCACCTCCTGTGGCCAAGGAAAGCATCATCCAGCGGGTGCCTGAATATAAGTAATGAGGCTTGTACGTGATCGTGAGACAATACTTTGGCTGTCACCATTCGGCAATTTTCCTGATAGAGAAAAATGAGGCACTGAAGGCACAATACAGACCCCATTGGGATCAATGGCAGGAAGGGAGCAATGAATGAAACCCAAACATAATTAGCTTGGCCGGTGCATTCAGGCCGCGCCTCTAGAAGGATCCCTGGAACAAAGGCTCTGTATGGAGGGCCCAGCACAGTGCCTGGCACAAAACAGGACACCAGTGAACACTTGTGGAATCGGTGAACAGCAATTCCTTTCATGTGACGTCCCCAAATCTCTCTCACATGAATTGATGAATTTCATGCTATGAAATGGCACTGTGAACCCCACTATATAGATGGGGAAACGGGTTCTGAGGGATTTACTGGCCAGGTCAAGTGTAGGCTGAGGGACCACACGACTGCCACAAGACCCTTCACTCCCAGCCACGCCCACCTCACAGGCAGCCCCTCACTGATTACACGCCGCCCCCACTTAGCGCCTCAGTCACGCCAGGGCCCCCCGGTCACCCCGAGGGCCCCGTGCAGGATCTCCGGGACGAGCCCCCAGCCCCCGGACGAGAAGGGGTCGCTGCCGCCGCCCCGAGCCTCTGACCTTTTTGTCCCAGATCTGCAGGGGCTTGCTGCCGATGCTGTAGAGAATGGAGAGGAAACCACTCTGGAACGTGTTTTTAAACATCTCGCCGGCGGCCTTCTCAGCGGCACGGGAGCCGATCCAGGCCCCGGAGATCTGGGCACGGAGCGAACAGCGCAACCACGGGGGCTGGCTCTGGCCCAGAGAAGGGCTGATGCGCTCCTGAACCTCCAATGGGCCACCGACAGCTGCACTCGGACGAGGCACACTTCGACAGCGAGTTCCAGGCCCAAGAAACTCCAAAGCACCTCAAGACGAAAACCACAGCAACTGCCGCCCGCGCTGCGCTCCCCGCCTTAAATGGAGGCAGCGGGCGGCCCGCCACTAAAAGTGGATCCCTCCGCCCACCTGAGCCCGCCCCCAGGAGCGCGGGGCCCAATCCCGCAACAGGGCTCACGGATTTCCTGTTACTTCCGCTCTTAAGACCCACCCTGGTTCCATCTCCTCCCGCGGACAAAAACTCCGTTGCCTAGGGACTATTTTTCCTGTCTTCGTCCCCTGAGATGCACTTAGAAAGCGGAAGACGCAGAGAATTATAGAATGTGTTGTTAGAGCCTGCGTGGTGTCATGGGAACTTGACGGGGTGGGGGGGGGGAGGGGGGAGCGTGAAGGCCAGGCCCCGCCCCCTGCGGGAGGAGTTTTACGAGGGCAAAAGAAAAGAGTTCAGGTCCAGGAGTTACCCTTTGGTTACCGTGATGTCTACGTAGCATCCTGTCGATGCCAAATACGTGCTTAGCTGCGTACGGAGCAAGGTTAAAGCGAGCTAACCAGTATTGAGCACCAGCTGTGCTGGGCGTCTTGTATGCATCAATGCCTTTAATCACTAACAGCGTCAGCTATGAATGCACTACTTGTGTCAATCTGTGGGATGCTGTCAAAGCAATACTCTGAGGAAAAGTAATCGTCTAAATGCATTGATTAGAAAACAAGGAAGCCTGAACATTAAGATAAAAGCAGAAATTAATTAAACAAAATGAAGAAGAGTTGGCTGAGTTAAACCAACAGCTGAATTTGTAAAATTTAAGAAGAGAGAGAACACAGCATTAAGAAGTAACTATAGGGAAGCGGCTGTGGCTCAATCGATAGGGCTCCCGTTTACCATACGGGAAGCCCAGGTTCAATTCCCGGCATGTCCTGGGGAAGGCAAGCCAGCCCACGTGGTGCGGTGAGCTGAAGCAGCAGGATGACCCAACAAAGGGAGATAAGCAGACACAGAAAAACGCACAGCAAATGCAAATGGACACAGCAAGCACAAGCAGCAAGGGGGAATAAATAAATAAATAAATTAATTAATTAAAATCTTTAAAAAAAAAAAAGAAGTAACTATAGGCGGGCGGATGTGGCTCAAATGGTTGGGCGTCCCTCTGCCATATGGAGGGACCTGGGTTTGATTCCCAGGACCTCCCGGTAAAATAAAAATAAAAAAATAAAGGTAATTCTCTAAGTTAAAAAAAAAAAAAAAAGAAGTAACTATACAAGAGTTGTTGTTATTATCATTATTCAAATACTACATATGATTTTACCAGTTTGAAAATCTATATGGAAAAAATTATTTTCTAGGAAAATAAAAAATACCAATATTGCATCAGGCAGTAGAAAACAAAATAACAAATAATTATAGAAGAAAATGAAGGTAATTATTGATCCCCTTAAGAAGGTCCTGCATCTAATTATTTTGTGTGCACTTTCTTTTTCTCCTGAATTGTGTAATTGTATAGGTTTTTTGAGAAAACAAAAATATAGGAAAATAACATTACAATCTTTCATAATCCCACCACTAAAGAAATAATTGTACTCTTTATTGTCCATATCGTTTTTAAAAATCTCTTTGATATGTTTTAAATTACAATTTAATTTAAATATGTATAATTTAAATAATGCATAATTGTTGTAACAAGAGGCAATGTAGAAGAAGGGAGGATGTTTGTAAAAATAAATTTTTAAAAAGAGTCAAAGTAGAGGCATAAAGCTGATCATTTCACCTTTCTCTTGTGCTCTACCCTCCACATTCATCCCCTTGAATTAATCTATCATTCTCCCTTATCCAAATGTATACAAACATATACAGGTATCCAAAAGGAGAATCTGTTCTAAAATACGTGCATTTTAAACAGTATTATGGTTTTTCATTTCCAGCCAATGAACTAGGGCATATCTAGCCCATTGCTTGTAACTGCTACACAATCCTGCTCGGTATGTATCCACCATGTTTTATTTATCCTCTTCTCCAATAAGGAACATCCTTATACATGTCTTCTTACGTAGAGGTCTCATGTGTTCTTGATTAAGTCACTTTTTAGAGTTTTTGTTGATAGTGTCAATGATATCTTATTTTAAATTATGTTTTCTAGTTGGTTATTACTGGTGTTGAAAAATGCTGTTGATTGTTTTAAATATTTATTTTATTTATTTCTCCCCTTGTTTGCATTCACTGTCTGCTCTCTGTGTCTGTTCATTGTGTGCTTTCTGTGTCTGCTCTCTGTGTCTGTTCATTGTATGCTCTCTGTGTCTGCCTGTTGTGTGCTCATCTTTTTAGGAGGCACTGGGAATGGAACTCAGGACCTCTCATATGGGAGAGAGGGGCCCAATCGCTTGAGCCATCTCTGCTTCCTGCTTATTGTGTCTCTAATTGTGTTTCCTCATTGTGTCATCTTGTTCTGTCAGCTTGCTGTCTTGCTCATCTTCTCTAGTAGGCATCAGGAACTGAACCCAGGACCTCCCATGTGGTAGGCAGGTGCCCAACTGCTTGAGCCACATCAGCTTCCCAAATGCTTTTGATTTTTCAAAGTTGATCTTGTATCCAGATCACCATGATGAACTTTTAAAAATCAATCTTAATAGTTTTTCTGTTGATTATGTTGGTTTTTCTATGTGGATGATCACATCATTTATGCATAATAAAAGCTATATCTATTATTTCCAATGTTTATCTCTCTTATTTAGTTTCCTTATCTCATTGATCAGGACCCCCCAGAACTATGTTAAACAGTAGGGATGATAGTTAGCATCTTTATCCTCTTCCTTATAGGGGAATGCTTCTAAGTTTCTCCACTAAATATGTTTGCTTTGGGTTTGGGGGATATAATCTTTGGCTAAAACGGGATTTACTTTCATTTTCTAGTTTGCAACATTTTTTTAATCATGGAAAGATGTTGATTGTACTGGAGCTATTAGCCAACTAAATTACAGAAGAAAAAGCAATTGGAGTCATAAGAACTGGAAAGGAAGAAGCAGAACTCTCTTCATGATATGATTATATATCTGAAACACCCAACAGAATTAAGGGAAGTTTCTATAAACAATAAGAACACCTAATAAAGTAGCAGGACATAAAAGTAACATATAGGGAAGCGGCTGTGGCTCAATCAGTAGGGCTCCCGTTTACCATATGGGAGGCCCCGGGTTCGGTTCCCGGGGCCTCCTGGTGAAGGCAAGCCCACCCGCGCGGCGTGGTTAGCTGACCCAGCGAGCACAAGCAGCAAGGGGGGGATAAATGAATAAATAAATAAAATCTTAAAAAAAAAAAAAAAAGAAAGAAAGAAACTAGGAAAGAAAAACAGTACACAATCTGAAAAAAAAAAAAAGTAACATATATAAATCAATAGCTTTCATTTTACTAAGAATATTAAGTGAGAAGAAATAATGGAGGAGCAGACCACATTTACAATAGCAAAAATAAAATATATAGGCATAAACTTAAGAAGTGTAGAAAGCTTATATGAGGAAAACAATAAATTTTCTCAAAGACACAAAAGTAGATTTGAGCAAATGTATAGAATAGGAAGACTCAATAACATAAAGGTATCATTTCTCCCTAAGTTAATCTATACATTTAAAGCAATTCCAGGGAGCAGATGTGGCTCAGCAGTTAAGCGCTGGCTTCCCACATACAAGGTCCCAGGGTCAATCCCCGGCCCTGATACCTCAAAAATAAAGAAAGAGAGAGAGAAAGCAATTCCAATGCAAATATCATCAACATTTTTTCTTGAGCAAGACACGTTGATCATAAAGTTTATTGGGAATAATAAACAAGCAAAAGTAGCCTAAAGAAAAAAAATTAATGGGGGAGGGAGCTTGCTCTGGCAGACATTAAAAGACACGATATGTGGCTCAAATGGTTGGGTGTCCGTCTCCCGTATGGAGGGACCTGGGTTCAAACCCCGGGACCTCCCGGTAAAAAAAAAAAACAGACACGATAAAGGGAAGTGGATATGGCTCAAGAGATTGGGCTCCCGCCTACCATATAGGAGGTCCCAGGTTCAGTTCCCAGTGCCTTCTGGTTTTATTTATTTATTTATTTATTTTTTTTTACCGGGAGGTCCCGGGGATCGAACCCGGGTCCCTCCATATGGGAGACGGACGCCCAACCAGTTGAGCCACATCCGACCCCCCCAGTGCCTTCTGGAGAAGACAAGCAAGACAGCGAGCTGATGCAATGGGCTGGTGCGGCAAGCTGTCACAACAAGATGACTCAACAAGGAGACACAAAGAGGAAACACAATGAGAGACATAACAAAGCAGGGAGTGGAGGTGGCTCAAGTGATTGAGAGCCTCTCTTCCGCATGGGAGGTCCCAGGTTTGGTTCCCAGTGTCTCCTAAAGAGAAGATGAGCACACAGCAAACGAAAACAGAGAGCAGACAGCGAGCACAAACAGCGGGGTGGAGGGATGTGAGTATGTAAATAAAATAAATCTTTTTTTAAAAAAAAGACACAATAAAGCCACTAAATTGAAGTCAGTGTGGTATTAGTGCATGAAAAGACAGAGAAACAATAGAAATTCCTGCAATAGACTCAAGTGCACATGAAAATGTAATGTATGCTTAAGGTGGAATCTCAAATCATTGGGGAAATGTACTTTTTAATAAGTAGTGTTGGGATAACTTGATAGTCATATAGAAAAAGATAAAATTGGCTCTGTTTCTCATTTCCTCACTGTTATGGATTGACTTATATGCCCTAACCCCCCAAAAATACTTGTGTTGAAGTCATTATTCCCAGTACCTCAGTACTTGGAAATAGAGTCATTGCAGATGAGGTCATACTGGAGAAGAGCCTAATCCAATATGATTGGTGTCCTTATAAGAAGTCTAGAAGAGACACAGACACAGGACAGAAGTTGACCAAGTGATGATGGAGGCAGAGATGGAAGTGCTGCAGTCAGCAAACCACCAGAAGCTGGAGGAGGCAAAAAAGGATCCTCCCCTACAGATTTCAGAGGGAGCATGGCCCTGTTTTTTTTAAGATTTATTTTATTTATTTGTTTATCCACATCCCCTCATTGTTTGCACTTGCTGTGTCTGTTCATCTTCCTTGTTTCTTTAGAAGGCACCAGGAACTGAACCCGGGACCTCTGATGTGGAAGGCAGGTGCCTAATCGCTTGAGCCACCTCCATTCCCTGCTTTGTTGTGTCTCTCATTATGTTTTTCTTCTTGTGTCTCTTGTGTCATCTTGTTGACATCAGCTTGCTGCACCTGCCCATCACTGTCTTCTTTAGGAGGCACTGGCAACCGAACCAGGTCTTCCCATATGGTAGGTGGGAACTCAATTGCTTGAGCCATATCTACTTCCCCCTGCCGACATCTTGATATCAGACTTCTAGCCTCCAGAACTGAAAGACAATACATTTCTGTTGTTTTAAGTCACCTAGTTTGTGGTACTTTATTGTGGCAGTCCTAGGAAACTAAGATACCCACTAAGATAAATTCCAAATGGATCAAAGATCTAAATAAAAAAGCAAAAGCAAAATAATAATAATAATAATAAACAAAAAAATGAAAAAAACAAAAAAAACAAAAGAGAAACAATAAACAAAAAAGAAATGAAAAAAAAATTAAATTATGAAAGTACTAGAAGAGGATATGGGTAAATTCCTTCCTAACTTGAGAATGGAGAAATATTCCTAACTATGACCTAGAATCCAGAAGCAATAATGGAAAATATTAATAAATCTGATTACCTGAAACTAAAAGTAATCTTTTGTATGGTAAAAGATAGCAAGCAAGGTAAAGAAACAAAGGACAAAATTTTCAGTTTGGATATTGTAACTTACCACAAATAGAGGGGTAATATCCCAAATACATAAAAAGCTTCTAAAATTAAAGAAAAACCTATCAATTTTATTTAAAAGGGGGCAAAGGAGTTGAACAGATATTTTACAGAAAAATAAGAATAAATGGCCCTTAATCATGTGAAAAGATGCTCAACCATAATAAGGGAAATGCAAATTAAAAATATACTGTGGCAGTTTGATATTATTTATGAATTCCAAAAAGAAATATTATGTTTGTAAAATGGTCTGGTTCCTCTGGGCATGATAACCCTTTGAATGTATTAGATTCAGCTGAGATGTCTGATTAAATTATGTTAAGATTAGGGCTTTAATTCAATCAAGTCATTAGAGCCCAACTCAACATTGAGTCTCAGCCTCCTGGGGTTGATAAAACAGACTCTCACACAGGAGTAGACACACAGAAGAACACAGAGGAACAGGGACAGCTCCATAGATACTGCAGAGGCCCCAGGGAGAGAGATAAGCCTGATAGCCTACAACCGCAGCTGAGCCCAAAGAGAAACAAGCCCTGGGGTGAGAGACGAGCCTTAGGCCAGCCTACAGCTGAGATCAGAAGAAGCTGGGACCATGGAGCCTTAAGAGGAAGAGGAAGGCTGAACTCTTGTAGAGGCCAGCAGCCATCTTGCTCCAACACATGGCAACAGACTTTGGTGAGGGAAGTAACTTACTCTTTATGGCTTCTACCCCAAATAAATACCCTTTATAAAAGCCAACCGATTTCTGGTAGCTTGCATCAGCACCCCTTTGGTTGACTAATACATATACTGAGATACCATTTCTCACCTATTGAACTGGCAAAAAATCTACAAGTTTGACAATATACTTAAAAAAAATTTTTTTTTTATTTTGAGATAATAATATGAAACCCATACAGAGAACTCCAACATAACCCCCACCAAGATACTGAGATCCACCAATTTTTAACTTTGCCACACTAGCTATATCATTTTATCTATCTATCTATCTATCTATCTATCTATCTATCTATTTTCTAAACATCTGAGAGTAGGTTATATACATCATACTCCTTGAACAATTAATATTTCCATGTACATTTGTGGCAGTTGGATGTAATTATGAATTCCAAAAATATAATTGAATCATGCTTGTAAACTGATCTGTTAATCTGGGCATGATTAGGTTAGGATTAGGGCGTTGAGCCCCACCCCTTGGTGGATGGGGAATTGAATATAAAAGGCAAGGCAAAGGAAAGTTGAAGCAGTCTTTTGAGAAGCAGTTTTGATGTTGGAAAGAAGGCCCCAGGAGAAGAGAAGCAAGCCGTTCGCCTGATCGCCTACAGCTGAACTTGTGGAGGAAACAGGAGCTAAGCCCAGAGAGAAACGCAGTCCCGGGAAGAGAGGAACCCCAGAAGCCTGGCAAACGCCAGCAGCTGTCTTGCTCTAACACGTGGCAATGGACTGTGGTGAGAGAAGAAACTTAACGCTTTATGGCCTGGTATCTGTGGACTTCTACCCCAAATAAATACCCTTTATAAAGACCAACCCATTTTTGGTATTTTACATTTAGCACCCCTTTGGCTGACTAATACAACATTCCAGAGGAAAAAAAAGATATTCACTTATGTCCTCCTTAAGTACAGTTATCAAGTTCAAGCAATTTAATGTTAATATAAAGCTTATAGTCTATATTCCAGTTTGTTCATAAGTTCCAATTATGTCTTTTGGGGCCTTTCTTCCTCCATGATTAGTTTCAGTCCAGGATCATGTATTGCCTTTAATTGACTTTGTCTCTTTAGTCTTTTTTTTTTTTTTAATTGTGGAGACATATATACTACATAATCTTTCCCATGTCAACCATTTCCAAGATAATCTGTTCGTTGGGATTAATCATATTCATAATGTTGTGCTATCCTCACCACCATACATTGTCAGAACTTTCCCCCACCCCAAACAGAAACCCTACACTCATTATGAATTAAATCTTCATTTCCCCTCCACGCTGCCTCTGGTAACCTCTACTCCACCTTCTGTCTCTATTAATCTGTATAGTCTAGCTATTTCATATAAGTGGAATCATGCAATATCTGTCTTTATGGGACTTATTTCACTCAACATGATGTCTTCAAGGTTCATCATCTTTATCATGTATGAGAACGTCATTCCTTTTTGAGGCTGAGTAATAGTCCTTTATGTATATACCACATTTTATTTAATCTATTCATCTGCTAACAGACATCTGGGTTGCTTCCACCTTTCGGTTATTGCGAATAATATTGCTATGAACATTGATGTACAAATATCCATCCATGCCCCTGATTTCAATTTTTTCATATGTAAAACTAGAAGTAGAATTGCCAGATATGGTAGTTCTGTGTTTAATTTTTTGAGAAACTGTTTTCTCAAACTGTTTTTTGAGAAACTGTTTTCCAAACTGTTTTCCACAGTGGCTATTTTCCACACGATTTTACATTTCCACCAACAATGTACTAAAGTCTCCACTTCTCCACATCGTTGCCAGCATTTATTTTCCATTTTTAAAATAAAAGCATTCTAGTGGGTGTGAGGTGGTACCTCAAGTGGTTTTGATTTCCATTTCCCTAATGGCTAATAACATCAAGAATCTTTTCATGGGCTTATTGACCATTTGTATATTTTGTTTGGAAAAATGTCTGTTTATATCATTTGCACATTTTTAAATTGGGTTATTTGTCTTCTTGTTGTTGAGCTGTAGTAATTCTTTATATATTATCAGATATATGGTTGCCAAAAACTTTCTCCCATTCTGTAGGTTATATTTTCACTTTCTTGATGCACAAAACTTTTTAATCTTTATGAAGTCCATTTTATTGGTTTTTTTCTTTTGTTGCTTTTGCTTTTAATGTAAAATCTAAAAATCTATTGCCTAATATAAGGTCCTGAAGATATTTCCCTATGCTTTCTTGTCAGAGTTGTATGGTATTAAAGCTTGTATTTATATCATTGATCCATTTTTATATATAGTGAGATATAGGGATACATTTTCATGCTTTTTGTATGTGGCTATCCAGTTGTCCCAGCACAATTTGTTGAAGAGACTATTCTTTCCCTACTGAGTGGACTTGCTGCCTTTGTTGAAATCAGTTGGCATAGTATATACTTTGTAATAAGTTTTGAAATCAGAGAGTGTGAGTCTTTTGACTTTGTTTTTCTTTTTCAAGATATTTTGAATCTTTGGGGTTCCTTGCCCTTCTATATGAAATTGAAGATTAGCTTTTCAATTTCTGTAAAGAAGGCTGTTAGACTTTTGATTGGGATTGCATTAAATCTGTAAATCACTTTGGGCAGTATTGACATTGTAACAATATTAAGTCTTCCAATAAAGAGTATGAAATACCTTTCTATCAGGAAACGGACGTGGCTCAAAGGTTCGGCGTCCGTCTACCATATGGAGAGACCAGGGTTCAACCCCCGGTACCTCCCGGTAAAAAAAAAAAAAAAAAAAAAAGTAAGGAAATACCTTTCTATTTACTTTAGGTCTTTTAAAATTTCTTTCAGTAATGATTTTTAGTTTTCCATGTACAATTCCTTTACCTCCTTGATTAAAATTATTCCTATTCTATTGTTTTTATTATACTTTATTCTACTGTTGCTATTGTATATGGAATTGTTTTCATGATTTCCTTTTCAGATAGTTCAGTGTTGGTATACAGAAAAAAACTGATTTTTGTGTATTGATTGTGTGCCCCACCATTTTGTTAAATTCATTTATTAGATCTAGTTGTGGATTCTTTGGGAATAAATCCTGTCATCTGTGAATAAGGATAGTTTTACTTCTTCCTTTCCAATTTGGATGACTTTTATTTCTTTTTCTGGCCTAGTTCTCTGGCTAGCACTTCCAGTACAATGTTGAAGAGTGATAGTGATGATGGCATCCTTGTCATGTTCCTGATATTAGGGGGAAAGCTTAGTCTTTCACTATTGAGTATGATGTAAGCTGTGGTTTTTCATATATGCCTTTATAATGTTGAGGAAATTCCCTTCTAGTCCTATTTTTATCAGCGTTTTTTTTTTTTTTAATCAAGAAAAGATGCTGGATTTTGTCAAATGCCTTTTCTGCATCAACTGAGATGATCATATGGGTTTTTCCCCTTCATTCTATTAATGTGGTGTCTTACATTAATGGATTTTTGTTATGTTGAACCCCATTGTACTCCTGGGATAAATCCCACTTAATTGTGGTGTATAATCCTTTTACTGTGCTGTTGGATTCAGTTTGCTAGTATTTTGTTTAGGATTTTTGTATTGTATTCACAAGGTATTTTGGTCTCTCTATATTTTTTCTTGTGATATCCTTATCAGTCTTTGGTATTAGGGCCTCATGTAATGGGTTAGGAAGTATTCCCTCTTTTTCAGTTTTTTGGAAAAGTTTGAGCAGGATTGGTATTAATTCTTGTTTAAACATTTGGTAAAATTCATCAGTGAAGCCATCTGGTCCTAGACATTTCTTTATTGGTTTTTGATTACTGATTCAATCTCTATTTGTTATTGGTCTGTTGAGGTGTTCTATTTCCTCTTGATTTAGTTTCGGTAATTTGTGTGTTTCTAGGACTTTTCCATTTCATATAGGTTATCTAATTTGTTGTTGTAAAATTGTTCATAATATCCTCTTACAATCCTTTTTATTTCTGTGGAGTTGGTAGTAATGATTCCCCCTTCATACCTGATTTTTGTTATTTACATACTCTTTTTTTTCCTTGGAAGTCTAGCTAAGGATTCATCAATTTTATTGATCTATACAAAGAGCCAACTTTTGGTTTTGTTGGTTCTCTCCTATTGATTTTTTTAAAAATTTTGTTGAAGTATATCATTCATATGTGAATATGCATAAACAATAAGTGTATAGTAAAAGTTGTGAACTTACAAAACAAACATGCATATCATCATACAGTGGTCCATACATCACCCTTCCACCAACAGCTTGCACTGTTGTGAAACATTTGTTACAAATTATGAAAGAGCATCATCAAAATATTACTACTAACGATAGTCCATATCTTACATTTGGTGTATTTTTCCTCCAATCTACCCTATTTTTATTATTTTTAATCTATTTTTAAATATATTAAAACAAAACAATCATGCACATGTGTAGAATTCCTATAGACACCCCTTCACCAGCACACCACCCCATGGTGGAACATTTGTTACAGTTTATGAGATAATATCATCAGACTATTACCACTAACCATGGTCCATAGTGTACATTTGGCACACTTTTTCCATACCCTCCCCCCCCACACCATTATCAACATAGTACATCCTTGGCATTGATGCAAGAATATTACAGGATTGCTGTTAACCACAGTCCATGGGTCACACCAGTTGTATTTTTCCCATTCTTCTTCACATTCCCACCACCCTGCAATAGTGACCATACATCTGCTCTAGCTCACAGAAGGACATTCTTGCATCTGTACCACCAACCACAATTCTCATCCATTGCTGGGCTCACTGTGTCATTCAGTTCTTAGATTATTCTCTAGCTTTCTTTCAACTGACATTTACATCCCTAAATTACCCTTTTCGGTCACAACCCCATTTATTTATTTATTTTTTATTTCAATTATTTATTTATTTATTTTTTTTTTTACCGGGAGGTCCTGGTGATCGAACCCGGGTCCCTCCATATGGGAGACAGATGCCCAACCAGTTGAGCCACATCCGACCCCACATCCCATTTAAAAACCAGTAGCTACCCACTATAATGTGTTACCATCAACTCTATCCATTTCCTCACTTTTACAGTCAATTAAAATGTCTACATACATTAAGCATCAGTAGTCCTTCTCAGCCCTCCTATTATCTCCTAATAACCTATACTCTAGATTTTAACTCCATGTGTTTATTCTTTGTATCTAGTTCATATTAATGAGACCATGCAATATTTGTCACTTTGTGTCTGGTTTACTTCACTTAGAATAATGTCTTCAAGATTCATTCATGTTATCAAATGTGTCCCAATTTCATTTCTTCTTACTGCATCATAGTATTCCATCGTATGTATATATCACATTTTGTTTATCCATTCATCAGTTGATGGACTCTTGGGTTGTTTCCATCTTTAGATGCCTGTTCAGGTCGCAGTTTTCAGTTCTCCTGGATATATTTCTAGTAGAGGAATTGCTGGATCATACGGCAGTTCTATATTTAGCTTCCTGTGGAACCACTAAACTGTCTTGTGCAGAGGCTTCACCATTTTACGTTCCCACCTACAGTGAAGGAGTGTTCCTATTTCTTCACATCTTCTCCAGCACTTATTGTTTTCTGTTTGTTTGTTTTTAATAATGGTCATTCTATGCAGTGTGAAATGATATCTCATTGTCATTTTGATTTGCGTTTCCCTAATAACTAGTAATATGGAGCATTTTTCGTATGCTTTTTGGCCATTTGTATTTCCTCTTTGGAGAAATGTCTATTTAAATCTTTTGCCCATTTTTAAATTGGATTGTTGAATTGTATGATCGCTTTATATAGAATGGAAATCAAACCCTTATCGGACATGTGTTTTCCAAATATTTTCTCCCATCAAGTGGGCTGCCTTTTCATCTTCTTGATGAAGTCCTTTGAATCACAAAAGTGTTTAAGTTTGAGGAGGTCCCAGAACCATCAATTCAGTTCCATTGGTCTGTGTGTCTATCTTTTAGCCAGTACCATGCTGTTTTTACCACTGTAGCTGGGTAATATGATTTAAAGTCTGGAAGTGAGAATCTTCCAACTTCACTTTTCATTTTTAAGATGTTTCTGGCTATTTGGGGTCCCTTAGCCTTCCAAATATTTTTTTTTCAAAGAAACTTTAGATTACATAAATGTTACATAAAAATATAGAGGATTCCCATATGCCCCTTCCTACACTTTTCCCCATTAACAACATCCTTCATTAGTGTGGTACATTTATTACAATTGATGAACACATATTGGAGCATTACCACTAAGTGTGGATTATAGTTTACATTATAGTTGAAGCCAAAATAAATTTGATAGTTGTGTTTTCCATGTGTTTAAAAAATGCTGGTGGATGGGGCAGATGTGGCTCAAATGGTTGGGCATCCATCTCCCATATGGAGGGACCTGGGTTCAATCCCCGGGACCTCCCGGTAAAAAGAAAAAAAGGAGGAAAAAAAAAAAAGATTTCCCATATGGAGGGACCTGGGTTCGATCCCCGGGATCTCCTGGTAAAAATAAAGAAAAATATAGAAGGCGTGCGGGCCACAAGGCCCCGCAAGCAGGTGAGCCACCCAGGCCTCACACGTGGGTGCACCACCAGGCCCTGCTGAGCCACACAGCAAGATGATGACGTAACAGGAGAGTGACACCAGGGAGAGCCAAGACGAGATGCAATGAAAAAACCAGGAACTAAGGTGGCACAGATGGTAGGATGCCTCTTTCCCACATCAGAGGTTCCCAGGATCGAATCCTGGTGAAGACAGGAGGAGAAGGAGGAGAAGAGAGGGCAGAAAACAGACACAGAGAATTGCCCAGCAAATGGACACAAAAACAGCAAAAATGGGGGGTGGAGGGGAAGTAAAAATGGATAAAAGTAAATAAATAAATCTTTTAAAATACGCTGGTGTGGGAAACGGACGTGGCTCAAGAAGTTTGGCGTCCGTCTACCATATGGAGAGACCGGGGTTCGATCCCCGGTACCTCCCGGTAAAAAAAAAAAAAAAAAAAAAAAAAATATGCTGGTGGAATTTTTATTGGGATTGCATTGAATCTGTATATCAATTTGTGTAGAATTGACATCTTAATGATATTTAGTCTTCTAATCCATGAGGATAGAATGTTCTTCCAATTATTTAGGTCTTTTAAAATTTCTTTTAGCAATGCATTGTAATTTTCTGAATACAAGTGCTTTACATCCTTGGTTAAGTTTACTCCTAAGTATTTTATTCTTTTAGTCACTATTTTTTTCCAAAGATTTATTTTTATTTCTTTATCCCTCCCGTGTTTGCACTCGCTGTCTGCTTTCTGTGTCTGTTCGTTGTGTGCTCATTTTCTCTTTAGGAGGTATTGGAAACTGATCCCGGGACCTCCCATGTGGGAGGGAGTCGCTTAATCGCTTGAGCCACCTCCGCTCCCTGCTTATTGAGTCTCTCATTATTGTGTTTCTTCATTGTGTCATCTTGTTGGGTCAGATTGCTGCGCCAGCCTGTCACATCAGCTCGTTGTCTTGCTCATCTTCTTTAGGAGGCACCAGGAACTGAACCTGGGACCTCCCATGTGTTAGGTGGACATCCAACTGCTTGAGCCATATCCGCTTCCCTAGTCACTATTGTAAATGGAATTTTTTCCCTGACTTCCTCCTCAGATTTCACATTACTATTGCATAGAAACACCACTGATTTTTGCATATTGATTTTGAATCCTGACACTACTGAAATGGCTTATTAGCTCTAGCAGCTTTGTTGGAGATTTTGGGGGACTTTCTAGATATAGAATCATATCATCTGCAAATAGCAAAAGTTTTACTTCTTCCTTTGTGATTTGGGTGCCTTTTATTTCTTTTTCTTGACCTATAGCTCTAGCTAGAACCTCTTGCACTATATTGAACAACAGTGGTGACAGTGGGCATCCTTGTCTTTTTCCTGATCTTGATGGGAAAGCTTTCAGTCTTTCACCATTGAGTACAATGTTAGCTGTGGGTTTTTCATATATGGTCTTTATCATTTTGATAAAGTTCCTTCAAGTCCTATCTTTTGTAGTATTTTCATCAAGAAAGGATGCTGTATTTTGTCAAATGCCTTTTTGGTATCAATTGGTAAGTTCATGTGATTTTTCTTCTTTGATTTATTAATCCTCAACAAGATACTTAGCAAGTATCTTGTTGAGGATTTTTCCATTTGTATTCATTAGGGAAATCGATCTGTAATTTCCTTTTTTTTTGTAATATCTTTACCTGGCTTTGGTATTAGGGTGATATTGGCTTCAGAGAATGAGATGATAGCCTTTGTTCTTGTTCAATTTTTTGGAAGAGCTTGGGTAAGATTGATATTAAATCTTCTTTGAACGCTTGGTAGAACTCACTTGTGAAACCATCTGGTCCTGAGCTGTTTTGGGGAGTTGTTTGATGACTGTCTCAATCTCTTTATTTGTGATTGAAGTCTTCTATTTCTTCTAGGGTCAGTGTAGGCTGTTCATACGTTCATAGGAATTTTTCCATTTCGTCTACATTCTCTGGTTTTTTGATGTACAGTTGTCCATAGTATCCTCTTATGATCTTTTTTTATTTCTGTGGGAACAGTAGTAATATTCCTGTTTTCATTTTTTATTTCATTTATTTGCATCTTCTCTCTTTTTTTCTTTGTCTGTCTAAGTAAGGGTTTGTCAATTTTGTTAATCTTCTCAAAGAACCAACTTTTGGTTTTGTTAGTTCTATTTTGTTGTTGTTGTTCTTAATTTCTTTCATTTCTGTTCTGATCTTTGTTATTTCATTCCTTCTACTTGCTTTGGGATTAGTTTGCTGTTTTATTTCTAGTTCCTCCAGCTGTGTAGTTAGGTCATTTTTTTTTTTTCTCAATTCTTTTTTTTTTTTTTTTTTTTTAAGTTAGGTCATTGATTATAGCTCTTTCTTCTTTTTTAATGTAAGCATTGAGGGCTACACATTTCCCTCTTAGCACTGCCTTCACAACATCCCATTGGTTCTGATATGTTTTGTTCTTATTTTCATTTATCTCAAGATATTTAATGATTTCTCTTGAAATTTCTTCTTTGACCCACTGATTATTTAAGAGTATGTTGTTTAATTTCCATATATTTGTGAATTTTCCCTTTTTCCACCTCTTGTTGATTTCCAACTTTATTCCATTCTGATCAGAGAAAGTTCTTGTATAATTTTGATCTTGTTGAATTTATTGTGATCTGCTTTGTGGCTCAACACATGGTCTATCTTGGAGAAAGATCCATGAGCACTTGAAAAGAATGAATATCCTGCTGTTTTGGGGTGCAACATTCTGTATATGTCTATTAGGTTTTGTCCATTTATCATATTATTCAAGCTGTTTCTTTATTGATCTTCTACCCAGATGTTCTATCCAATGCTGAGAATGGTGTATTGAAATCTCCAACTATTATTGTAGACATAGCTGTTTCTTCCTTAAGTTTTGCCAGTGTTTGCCTCATGTATCTTGGGGCATCCTGGTTAGGTACATTTACATTTATGATTGTTATTTCTTCCTGGTAAATTGCTCCTTTTATTAATATCTAATGTCCTTCCTTGTCTCTATAACAGTTTTGCTTTTAAAGCATATTCCATCCAATATAAATATAGCTACTCCAGCTTTATTTGGTTATTGCATGTGTGGAATATCTTTTTCCAACCTTTCACTTTCAATCTGTTTGTATCCTTGGGTCTAAGGTGAGTCTCTTGTAGACAGCATATAGATGGCTCATATTTTCTTATCTATTCTACCAGTCTGTGTCTTTTGATTGGGGAGTTTAATCCACTAACATTCAACTCTCCTATTGATTTTTAAATTTTTATTTTCCATGTCATTGATCTCTGCTCTAATCTTTGTTATTCCTTTCCTTCTATTCATTTTGGGTCTAGTTTGCTCTTCTTTTCCTAGTTCCTCCAGGTGTAGAATTAGGTTACAAACTTGAGATCTTTTTTTCTTTTTTTTTTTTTAGTATTTTTTTTTTTATTATAGAAGTTGTATATTAACAGAACAATCATGCGTAAAATACAGGATTCCCATATACCACATTATTATTAATACCTTGCATTGGTGTGGAACATTTTTTACAATTGATGAAAGCATTTTTAAATAAATGTACTATTAACTATAGTCCATTGTTTAATGTACAGTTCACTGTTTGTATAGTGTAGTTCCATGGATTTTTTTTCTAACAATAGTATTTTGAGTAAATATATTTTAGTGCACTTATACTGTGGATTATTACAGTTACCCAGAGATAAAAAAGAACATTAATATCTTGATGGTAGTTAATCATAGGTAACAGAAATAAAGGTTATGTTTTAATATAGTCTTAGCTTTTTGACATTTTTTGAATTTTTTTACAATGAGAACACATTGTTTTTATATTTAGAAGAAATGAAAAAGAGTATTTTTATTCTATTTTGGAGCAAGTAGAAATAAAAATATAAACCCAAATAACCTGACAGAATATCTACAATTCACTTATGATTCAGGAACATCTTTTTTTCTTCTTCTTCCTCTCTCTTTTTTTTTTAATGTAAGCATTTAGAGCTATAAATTTCCTTCTCAGCTCAGCCTTTGTTGCATACCATAAGTTTTGGTATATTGTTTTTCATTTTAATTCACCTCAAGATATTTCCAAATTTCCCTTGTGATTTCTTTTTAACTTATTAATTGTTTAAGAATGTAGTGTTTAATTTCCACCTATTTGTGAATTTTTCAATTTTCTCTCTGGTATTCGTTACTAGCTTCATTCCATCATGGTTAGAGAAATACATTTTATATGAGTTCAATCTTCTTAAATTTATTGAGACTTGTTCTATGACCTAACTTATGGTCTAACCTAGAGAATGATCCATGTGCACTAGAGAAGAATGTGCAATATGCTGTTGTTGGTTGAAGCATTCTATTTATGTCTGTTAGGTCTAGTTGGTTTATAGTATTGTTCAAGTATTCTATTTTCTTATTGATCTTCTCTAGATGCTAAATCCAGTAAGATTTAGTACAGATTTCACTTCAGAAAACATGGAGTTGAAAAGGCAGTGGTATGATACACTTCAGGTACTGAAAGAGAAATACTGCCAGCCAAGAATTCTTTATCCTGGGAAGTGGATGTGGCTCAAGTGATTGGGCTCCCATCTACCATATGGAGGTCCTGGACTTGGTTTCCAGGGCCTCCTGGTGAAAACAAGCTGGCCCATGCAGCAAGCTGGCCCACGCAGAGAGCTGACACAACAAGATGACGCAACAAAAAAGAGACACAGAGGAGAGACAGTGAGAGACACAGCAAACCAGGGAGCTGAGTTGGCTCAAGTAATTGAGTGCTTCTCTCCCACATCAGAAGGTCCCAGGATTGGTTCCCGGTGCCTCCTAAAGAGAAGACAAGAAGAGAAGACAAACAGACACAGGAGAAAGCATAGCTAATGGACACAGAGAGCAGACACTGAGTGCAAGTGGTGGGCGGGGTGGGGGGGAGGGAATAAATAAATAAATACAAGAATTCTTTATCTGGAAAAACTGTCCTTCAAATATGACAATGAGTTTAAAATATTCACAGATAAAAATAAACTGAGAGAGTTTTTAAAATAAGAATCCAGCACTGCAGGAAACACTAAAGGGAGTTATGCAGCCAGAAAAGAAAAGACAAGAGAAAGAGGTTTGGAGGAAAGTGTAGAATTGAAGATTATCAGAAAGGGTAACAAAAAGGGAAAAAACTGACAAAAATAAGATATGATACATGAAAGCCAAATAATAAAATGGTTGATGTAAGTAATGCCTTTACAGTAATAACACTGAATGTTAATGGATTAAACTCCCCAATCAAAAGACATAGGCTGGGAAGCAGCTGTGGCTCAATTTGGTTGGGCTCCTGTTTACCATATGGGTGGTCCTGGTTCGATTCCTGGGGCCTCCTGGTGAAGGCAAGCCAACCCATGTGGCACGATGAGCTGACGGCCCGTGTGGCATGGTGAGCTAGTGCAGCAAGATGACCCAACAAGGGGACATAAGCAGACACAGAAAAACTCAAAGCAAATGGACACAGTGAGCACAAGCCACAAGGGGGTGGGAATAAATAAATAAAAATAAATCTTAAAAAAAATAAAAAAGACAGAGGCTGACAGAATAGTAAGACAACATGAGCCATCCATCTGCTGTCTGCAGGAAATTCACCTTAGACCCAAGGATGCAAACAGACTGAAAGTGAAAGGTTGGAAAAAGATATTTCATGCAAACAATAACCAAAAGAGAGCAGGGGTAGCTATACTGGTGTCTGACAAAACAGACTTTAAATGCAATAAAGTGATAAGAGATGCAGAAAGCTATATGTTAATAAAAGGGACAATCTACCAGGAAGGAGTAACAGTCATAAATATCTATGCACCTAACTAGGGTGCCCCAAAAATACATGGGCAAACTCTGGCAAAACTGAAAGGAGAAATAGACATCTCTACAATAATAGTTGGAGACTTCAACATGCCACTCACATCAATAGATAGAACAACTAGACAGAAGATCAACAAGGAAACAGAGACTTAAACAATATGATAAATGATCTGGACAATTAAATTGACTAATTAGTAGGTTAAAAAGTCTTCTCAAGTCTCGTGGATCTTTCTCAAGGATAGACCACATGTTAGATCACAAAACAACTCTCAATAAATTGAAGAAGATTGAAATTATACAAAGCACCTTTTCTGATCATAATGGAATAAAGCTGGAAATCAATATTAGGCAGGAAAGAGGAAAATTCATAAATATATGGAGGCTAAACAACACACTCCTAAGCAATCAGTGGGTCAAAGAAGAAATTGCAAGAGAAATTAGTAGTTATCTTGAGATGAATGAAAATGAGAACACAACTTTTCAAAACTTGTGGGATACAGTGAAGGCAGTACTGATAGGGAAATTTATAGCCCTAAATGCCTATATTTAAAAAGAAGAAAGAGCTAAAATCAAAGACCTAACTGAATACCTGGAGAAACTAGAAAAAGAACAGCAATCAATCCAAAGCAAACAGAAAGAAAGAAATAACAAAGATTAGAGCAGAAATAAATAAAATTGAAAACAGTCAATAGAGAAAATAAACAAAACCAAAAGCTGGTTCTTTAAGATTAATAAAATTGACAAACCTTTAACTAGACTAATAAAGAAAAAAGAGAGGAGATGCAATTAAATAAAATCAGGAATGAAAAGGGAACAATATGACTGACCCCACAGAAATAAAAAGGATCATGAGAGGATATTATGAATAACTGTATGTCAACAATCTAGACAACCTAGCTGAAATGGACAAATTGGAGATTTTAAATTCTAATTATTGTGGTCTTCAACTCCAGTATTTCAGTTTTATTTCTTTTTTATAATTTCTATCTCTTTATAGAAGTTCTCATTTTGTTCATATACTGTTTTCCTGATATCCTTTAGTTTTTTAATCCATGTTTTCCTTTAGCTCTTTGAACATATTTAAGACCATTTTTAAAAAAGGGTTTGAATAAAATCTTAATTATGACAGAAAAAGTATACTGAAGGCACACAACAGCAGATTTGAAGATAACTTATGGTCTATAGTTAACAGTAGTATTGTAATATTTTTGCAGTGATGGCAAAGAAGATACTACATCAATATGAAAGGTCAACAATAGGGGGATATAAAAGGGTATGGGATTTTTGCTCTTGGAACTATGAAAATGTTCTAAAATTGACTGACGTGATGACAGCACAACTCTGTGATGAAACTGAGAGCCACTGAATGCACATTTTGGATGGATTGTACAAGGCATAGGACTGTACAGCACATTGAACTCCATGGTGGATGATGGACTCTGGTCAACAGTACAAATATGTGAATGTTATCATATTAACTATAACAAATATACAATACTAATCCATGGTGTTAATAATAGGGTGGTTTGTGGACTATAGTTAGCAGTAATATTTTAATGATTTTCTTTCATTGTTTGTAGCAAATGTTCCAACAACAATGCAAGGTGTTGGTGGTGGGGTGATGTATAGGAATCCTGTACGTCATGTATGATTCCTTTGAAAACTTACAACTTCTCTGATAAAAATATATATATTAAAAGGGGCTTGTCTGTTATATTCAAATTCTTGTCTTCCTCATTGGTAGTTTCTGATGTTTTATCTTGTTCTTTTAGCTGGGCCATTTTTTTCCTGTTTGTCTTGTAATCTTTTGTTGAGCACTGTATATTTTAATATTTTAATGTGTTAACTTTGGAATTTAGTCCCTGAGGTATCCATCTCAAGTTTTTACCCAGTTAGTGATATAACAGAGATTTATATGTTATAAATCATTCATTATATAAATGGTAAGAGTGAACAAAAACAAACAAATGCAAAAACAGCTTTCATGATCTTTGCAGACTGGCTCTGTATTGGCTAGTGTTCTCCTTCAGAGCTTAACTTTCCTTCCAATGAATCTGAAGAATAGCCCAAGGGAAAAGCTTTTTTCTGAGCATATGTCTTATCCTGGGTATGTACTCGTGACTTTAGGAATTCCCCTATTACAGGGATCTAAATGTCCTCTCTTCTTTCTATGAAATAGTCTTCCCTGTCCCGTGCACTCTATTGTATGTCTTAAAGCTGGTAATCCTTTGTCCCAGGCTGCTGTAATTTGATTGTTTCTTACAATGTAGAAGCAGCTGTCTTCAAGCTGCTTCTGCATGCAAGGCAAGTTCTGGGATAGAGAGCCAGAGACAAGTGTCCTGGTTCAGTCCTTCAGACTACCACCAGCTAGGTTATCACAGACATGTGCAAACCAGTATGCACATAGGGGTTACTCTGCTCTCTCTGGAACTGGTACCAGGGAACTGCACTGACATCACAGGTCAGCTCCACACCAGGCTGGGGAGGAAGTGGGACAGGGGTCTCTAAGGGCACCACAAGGTTTCTTGATTTGGTGACCATCCAGTTACTACAACCCTTTAAAAATAGGAATTTATTGTCTCATAGTTTTCATGGCTAGAAGTCAGTTCTACAGACTGACTGCATCTGAATTTCTTCTTTTTATAAGGTCTCTAGTCATATGGATTAAGACCTACTCTGATTCAATTTGGCCACATCTTAACTAATGATAACATCTTTAAAAGGTCTTATTTACAAATACCCAACAGTCATGTTGGTAAGGTAAATGTCAAAACACACAGATTAGGGAGGCGGCTGTGGCTCAATCAGTGGGGCTCCCGTTTACCATATGGGAGGCCCCGGGTTCGGTTCCCGGGGCCTCCTGGTGAGGGCGGGCCCGCCCGCACGGCGTGGTTAGCTGACCCAGCGAGCACGGGCAGCAAGGGGGGGATAAACGAATAAATAAATAAAATCTTTAAAAAAAAAAAACAACACACAGATTATGGAAAGTAAATCAAACCCATGATATCAATAATCCATGTCAAATTGAGGAATAAATTAAAAATTATTGTCATATTTTCATTATTTAAGATATTTGGGGGGGATGGATGTGGCTCAAATGGTTGGGTGTCCGTCTCCCATATGGAGGGACCTGGGTTTGATCCCTGGGACCTCCCGGTAAAAAAAAAAAAAAAAAAAAAAAAGATATTTGGGATATGAAAGAGAATCTAATACATTAGATGATCCTATACTCTGAACTTAATTTGAAGTGCTTAAATGAAATTGAAATTAGATTTGTGGGGAAGCGGCTGTGGCTCAATCAGTAGGGCTTCCGTTTACCATATGGGAGGCCCCGGGTTCGGTTCCCAGGGCCTCCTGGTGGGGGCAGGCCTGCCTGCAGGGTGCAGTTGGCTGACCCAGTGAGCACAAGCAGCAAGGGGGGATAAATGAATTAAAAAAAAAAAAAAAAAAAAAAGAAATTAGATTTGTGGTTTTAATTTTTAAAATGTCTAAGAAAAAAAATTTTTTTTAACAATGAATGTTTAAAAGATATTATTTATTAAATCTACAAGTTTAGACTTAAATTTGTAAGTAGCAGTTGAACGCGTAGGAAGATCACATCAGATTTTAGGTCTTGCTTATTAGGTATTGGAATTGTTTGTGTGACTAAGACATGAAGTATGTGACTGAACTTGAAATGTCTAAGGAGACTCAATTAAGTGAGTAAGCCATGTTTATGATATAATCCATTAAGTTTTGAATTACTTGAACATCAATCAAAGATTAAGCAAAAGTAAGAGTTCATACTTATATACAAAACCAACTAGTTTGTACCTATAAAATTTACAAATTTATCTTAAACACACAAGACAAATTTATTTTAAGATATACAACTTTAATAACTAAGATATTATCTAAAAAACCAGTAACTTGCAAGCACCCCTTTCAGCGCATAAAAGCAGGTGTTAAAACTCAGTGGACAGCGTCTGTCCCTGTCAGTCCAAGCACAGAAACTCACTTAGAGCACCTGGCCTCTGAGGGACATGCGGGACTTGCCACATACCAGAAGGCCAAGTTTATTCCCCATCTCTCCCTGCTGATGAGCATTGAAGTGAGAGGCTGGGCCCTTAGTTGGGAACAAAGATGGAAGAGGACCCCAGATGCCTGGATCACTCAGCTGGTCGATGTTGCTGTATCTAAAGAAGACTACCAGCTCTGCCTAAATCAGTAAAAGAGTTAGTGGTGGGGGCAGGTGAGGTTCCTGCTACTCTGCGAGTGAAATCCAAATGGGAATCTGTTGGGCCTCTGCAACATTATTTTATTTTTAAATTTACACGGAGTAAGGTTTTGTGTGCAATTTCTTTTTGGTGTACAATTCTGAGTTTTGTCAAAGCTTTTAAGTCTTGTAACTGCCACCACATTTAGGACATAGAGCAGTTCCATCACCCACCCACCCCTGAAACTCCCTCTTGCTATACTTTTGTAGTCAAATCCTCCCTGCACCCTAACCCCTGGCAACTATGATCTGTTATCTACCCCTATAATTTTGCTTTTTCCAGAATGTCATATAATGGAATCATCTGTTTCTAGTCTTTTGAGTCTGGCTTCTTTTATTTAGCATAATGCATTTGAGACACACACTATTTTAACAGCTTGTAGAATAGTGTTCCGCAAAGGGTTTCTCATCCATTCTGCCAGCCAGGCCATTCTGGCTAGGGCAATTTAAAAATATTTGTCCACTCTCAAATATGCTTACTTTTGAAGGCCTCTCCAAAGCATTTCAAACATATTAAAATGCCCCCATTTTTCATACTTCAACGTAACATTTTTTCTGTCAAGTTTTTGGAAAGGGTCCCTAGAATTTGCTTTTGAAATTATCTGGTTATTTACTCTTCACTAATTATCATGAGAAGACTATCATTTCTAAAAGCAAACATTCAATTTGACAATTAATGAGGTTCACAGGTAGATAGTGCATTTTAAAGAAATTTCATTAAATTAACTTCTATTTTGCACTATTCTTATGTTACAGTCAATGCCTTTCTTTTTCAGGGCTCAAACATTTCTGTAGGCCCCTGGTAAGTTCACATAAGCACCATGCCTTCAGTGCCCGATGGAGCCCTGCAAGAATCCCAGGAGCAGATAAAGTCATCGCAGCTCCAACCTACACCAGTAAGGGAAGGGAACAGAAGACTGCTTTCTTTAAACCATAACAATTCCCTTTCTGAAAAAATCCTACGGCACGGTTAATTCTTTCAAAACATTTTATCCTGCAGACATTCATGCTGTGCAGAAACGGAACAAGCAAATTGCGTACATTGCAGCAATAGCAGTAATATTGAAAAACTAGAAACCACCCAAAGTCTCTCAATAAGGGATTGCTTCAACTGTGGTAGAGCCACACAGTGGAATACCATGCAGCCATGGCAGAGGGGTGAGGTAGATCTACACATGCCACCACATCTAAGTGAAAACACAAGTTTCAGCAAAGAGTGTACCGTCCAATTACATTTCCATAAAAATCAAAATCCAAATACAAAGATAGGTGTAGGAAACCAAGCTCCTAACAGTGGTTATCTCCAAGGGAGGGAGGTGATTGTGTCCGTGCATATATGTGGGTGAGGTTGTGGGGGAGGAGGGTCTTTTATTTTTTACTTTTCTGTAACATTTTGGAATTTTTTTCACCATGAGCACATATTACTTTGGTAATCAGGAAAATGCAATAAATATTATTTTAAACATCCCCCAAATAAACAACTATTGGAAGAAGTGAACTGGTGTTTCTGAATTTCCAAACATGTTGTGGGTGAGCTTTAGACTGTTCTTTAGGTAGCAGGTTCCTTGTCCCCTTCTCTCAAGGTAAACAAACAAACAAACAAACAAAAACCCCCAAACTAAGCAAAAACTCCTCCTTCCCCTTCTTTCTACACCAAACACTCTCCCATCCAACAATTATGCACAAAATCCAGGATTACGTGATATACCTCACAGGTTCCTGGAAAACAAGACTCTCGCACTGAGAAGTTAAAGAAAGCCCTGGTTGAGAAGGGAGATTGGAGGACGAAGTTGGCGTTTAAGCTCTACAGGACAGTGAAAGAATTTCTAAGCCAATAAACCTTGCATCTGTTCGCACAAGATCCTCCACATGTGTAAAGAGCGCCAAACACCCACAGGCCCACACAGAGATAACAGCTGCCTGCTGTGTGGACAAACACGCACACAGGAAGCACACCATCCATCGGAATGTCAGGGCAACAGATCGCTGCGGGCCGTGCTTATTATAACAAGGTATTTATATGCCTTTCCAGAGATCTGGGAGACAATAGAAATTTGCAGACCCTTGAGTCAGAAGGGGCCCCAAGAGACAGACTGAGAACCCTGAGAATGGAGCTAGAAAGTACCGAGTCCACCTGTTTGGCGTCCTCTTGGCCTGCGCGGGCAGCTGGCCGTGGGCCTGCAGGTGCTCCCTCACCGGTGCCTGGGGGGCATGCACGGGCTCAAGCACCCACACCCGAGGAGCCACTCGGACTTGACAGACGTGGGTCCAAGGGACACTTGGACGCTGTGGCAGCCCTGAAATGGGCCTCTTTGCTGTCCTGATAATCGCTTCAGAAACTGAGCACCGACACCTTGGTCCACGGTTTCCCGTTCAGGACAAGCAGCAGAGACAGAAGGAGAAAGAATGTTGTGCACCCCAAGGGCTTTTATGGAGAACTAACTGATACCCCATCAGGCCACCTGAGTGTCCAGATCTGCCCGTCACTCCTGCTATCTATTGCAGTGGGGAGACCCAGCCATCAGGCCGTCACCACTCTCAACCCCTGGCACAGCCACCCAAGAGAGCCGGGGAAGGCTCATTTGTAATACAGGTTGTTTCTTCATCTAGGAAATACAACTGGTGTCTCTATTTTACCCTTTCACATTTTCTTCCAGTTCACAGGAGTTTCAGAATGTGCTCCAAAGCAGCCTTCAGAACTAATACCCCCGACCCCGCCAGGGCCTCAGGACAGCAGGCTCCACTGTCCTCCAAGATCAGATGCTGTTTTAGAAGGGTAGGGTGGTTTGGGATGGAGATAGGATTGGGAGATGGAATGAAATGTGGAGACACTACCAAAGGGAAAGCAAGGCGAAGGCACCTCCCTGAGCTCACTGGAGGCCACGCTGATCTACCACCTAACCGCTGGGGGACTCACCCTTTGGAAGCTGGGGTGAGGGGAGCATGCTGGCCTTTGGGAATGTGTGCAAGGCAAAGCCCAGCTTTCCTGGCTCACGGAGGCTCTCAACTTCCAGCAGCTGGCATTTGCCCCATTCCCAGGATTAGCTCACCACATGCCTCTTTCCAGGTCTCGGCGCTGTAAAGAGCATCCTTAGGAGCAGCCCTCCTCTGGCATGAGCCTCTCACCGATGCCCTTCTATGCAACTGAGTCCTCTGTGGCCACAGGTGTCTGTTAATGGCCCCTTCCATACTGAACACTCTCCATACATTTCTTTTAAAACCTTTTATTCAATAATATATACTTTTAAAATTTTTATATGTAACTGCCCATCATGCCGTAAATCGTCCCCGCTCCCGCGCTGTGGAGTCTGTGGTCCGCTAGTTAACATGGTTTGCTGGAGAAACAGGCGGCCAGGGGACAATCAAGGGGCCCGGGGGGGGGGGGGCGAGAGTAACCAACAACCATTTTGCATACCCTTCACATTTCCCATGCTTTCTGGGTCAGGAGGAAGTCAACAGGAAGCCAAAGGCGTGTGAACCTTTTACATTCGGAAGTGAGGTTTGATATACAGTAGCGGGCTGCCCTTCGGTTGGTCTAGTTCGTGCTGGCGTAACCTGCCACTGTTTCGTGTCTGCTCACGGAACGTGATCTCTCTACACACGTTAAGACGTTTGATTTGGTTCTCGTTCTGCTTATGGAAAAGTGGGAGGAACCGCAACAGACCTGGGGAGAGATGGGAGGAGGGGAAAGACGGCATTAATCAATCTGGGAGTGAGGACCAGGCCTCCACTTCTGTAGTGCCCTTCTCTGGAGGAATGCTGGGGACAGAATGCAAGCCATAATTTCCCATTCTCGTTGAGAAAACCTAGTGAGAACTCGCTTTCTCTTAGGACTGCAGATTTCAACTAGTACCCTCTTCCTTCGTCTTCCAGTCACCACAGTAGTGGCTGCCTTTAGCATGGCCTGTGTGTGTGAGGGAAAAGCTGTGGACACGCTCCTACTCCTTCCCTCGGGCCTACAGTGCTGATTTAGAACAGCCAAAGCCTCTCGACCATTTTGTGAAGTCACACTAGATCCCCTTAAGACCTGACTGCAGCTTTATTGAGGAAGTCTTGGAATTAAGAATCAGAAGACAACTTTGTGTTTACACAGGGACAGGGCTGAGTCTACTAAAAAAACAAGGAGCAGTAAGGGAGCTCAAAGTTTTTAAACTCTCCCCTGGAAACGGCTGTTTGGCATGGCCTGAAGTCCTAGTTTCTCCATGTCCAGCATAGAAAATGGATGGAGATATGAGCAGAATTCAAGAAGCCATGTTTCCTTGGACGGATGGTACTACAACACTGAAAAATCTATGTATGCTTCTCCCTAGCAAGTGGTCTCACACAAAAAAACCACTTCATGAAACCTTTGGATAAAGGATTCCACTGCTTAGCATTTGAGACAGGCTGTATGATGCATAAAGTTAAATTCCTAACTTGCCTTTAAGCACTTTAGCAACCGATTTCCAAGGGTCCAACTCCACAGAAAGCCAGTGAGAAGGAAGCACACTAAAGAGACCATCACCTGCCAAACAAAGCCATGTGCCCGCCCATGCATGCTTGTGCTGCAAGGAACGGGAATGAGTGATTTTCATAAATGCAGTATACCCTCCTCTACCACAAAGGTTAAAGTCATGATGAAACAAGTCGACCCCAAGAAGCAGGTGTCTGAGTGGTGAAATTGGCAAGTAAATACCAAGGAACTGAGCAATCCCCACCAAGATACCACTCTAACCCCCCACCCCCACTAACAGAAAGTCAGTTCTCACACCAACCACCACACACACATCTTTGCAGTTCAAGATTTATCCCTCCCCTCCCCCAAGAGTCAGGAAATACAAGTTAAGATCCTCATAACAATGGCTTGTCTTCTACTTGAGAAGACTGGTTATTGTCAACATTTTTATTTAGGAAAACAGAATTTAACATGGCATTTTTCTTTCCTCTAATGGCAGCAGCACATAATTCATACATCAGTCATCCAGTGATACAAAGAGAGGTGGCCAAACTGTGTGTGAAGTAGTCATTTGTTAAGGATCACAACCCAGGCAGCGTTGCTTTTCTGCAAAATAGTCTGCTCCATGGTTCTTGAAGATTTATTCAAGCTTTCCAGCTGGGTGTCATAATTTCTGTCCCAACCTTTTAGTCACCATGTACAGCAAAAAGAGCCAGCAGGTGAAAAACTGTTAATTTATTGAGTCAATGAAAGTTTTTTTTTTTTTTTTAAATCCCCCATACATGCAGTTCAGGGTTAAGTAGCACATTTGAAGCACATTGTTGAGTCTCTACACAAAAATATTCATCACCTGTATAATTTCATCATGACATCACTTTTCCCAGCTTCTTCTACACCTGGTTGGGGCTATTTTCACAAACACATCCATATAGCTTAAAAGCTTGTCACTACTGCTTTTCTTGGCCAGGTGTTTCTTCACCACCTCCCCTCCTCTCCCAATCCCCACCTTTAGTTTTTCAAGGCAGGACATTATTCAGTCTTAATTTATTAAGATGACAAAATTTGGCCTCTTGCGTGCTCATGTGGACCCTGCTTTTCTTTCAGAATGGTTTATATTTAAATAACTTGGACTCTTATCAGTTATTATCTATTCACTCCTTTAGTTGTAGGAGGAAAGTTTGCTTTCTCCTTTGGATGCTCATGCAACACAGGTTTCCAAACTCATCACTTAATTAAACTGTTAACTAGGCTCTTTCAGATCTATTTCAATGCACATATAAAAATTTTTCAAATTGTTGCTTGCATCCCAAAGTAGTTTGCCTTCACCCTCATCAATGCAGCACCTGGGAGAACCTAAGTCATTTCCCTGAGTAGGCGCAGACTGCGAGACCCACAGCACCCAGCTCTCTTGGGGACTCGGCATCTGACTCGAAAGCACCACCTTTCAGTCCATGGGAACCAATCCTGCTCAGGACACATTCCAGAACATGAACTTGATGTCTCCTTATTTTTATCCCTAGTATGTTCCCTCCTCCACATCTACCTTTAGACTGTTCCTTTACTTCTTTAAGCAGCCCCTTCCCCCCAGCCACTCTTTCCAAGCCCCCACAGGATTGCAAGCTCCCTCTGTCACCTCTAATCAACCAGTCTGAGATTACCTTGCTTTCATCTCTGCAAGGGAATACTTTTGCTTGGGCCTTATGAGTCCTGATGTGCTACAGAATGTCTGTTAAGAGACCAGCTGAGTGGCTGATAGTTAAGTGCCTCATTGCACTGGCATCGAAACTCCTATGGTTGGTAAGAAGACCCAGGAATGCTTAGTCTGCAGTATACACACAATGGCTTCTCTCACCCGTCACCTACCACAGGGATAAGGCCAGCTGACGTGATCCAGGGGAGGGTGGATCTACAACCAAACCACAGATAAAAATATTACTCTTCACTTCATCAGTTCTGCTCTCAGCATGGTATCTCTCAGCTGAAGCAAAACTTGCAGTTTTGCTCTCTTGTGGCCAATAAACTATGATATACCTCCGTATTTGGCATAGGAACCTTTTGTTCTTACCATACCAGGTCTATGTTCTTGAACACAGGCAGTACCTGAGATGATAGTGTAACACTACCCTGTTCCCCACATATTTTTGCTTTTCTCTAGGAAATAATCAAGTCCTTATCATAGGCACTTTTAACCTGCTATAAGGTAATGAAGCAAACAAAATGTCTGATAATTACTGAGATGAGTCAAAGAAATAATACGCTAACTAAAAAGGACAATGGGTGGGTAAATCTACCACAGTTAAATCTAAGACTAGACCACCACTCCTACACACACACACACACACACACACACACACACGCATGCATACACACACCCCATTTAGAGCTAAGACATCTCCTAACCTAGGTAAATACTCTAAAATCTCAGGGGAGGTAGGTCCCTCTGGACACAAAACTTTTGGAGAAAGGTGAGAGACAGAAGGTCTAGAATGGACTCTATTCAGTTTGGGAAAGAACAGCCCAGAGTCAGTCAGCTAGCAAGTCAAGTTGTCAAGACCAGACTCAAAAGGGAGTGAGCATTTCACACCCAGTTATGCTCTAAGTCTAAGGCATGAGGAGAGGTATTAAAAAAAAAAAAAAAAAAAAAAAAAAGCATAGGTGCTGCAGGAGAAAACTATATGCATAAAAAGGAAGAACTACCCCGGTGTCAAACCTCAGTTACAGAACCCAAAGACAGGCAGATTAGCTCTGTTTGCACATACTAAATCATGAACAAAGGAAAGAGAGCACCGACTCTTCTCTCCCAGATTCTTCTATTGCCTCTGGGGGAATCAAGGGAAAGAAATGAGGTTACTGCTTACCAAGACCCTCCAGCAGGCTCGTCCTACCGGTCCAGACAGGCAACTTTAAAAAAAGGCAGGGCAAGGCAGGGGGAAGTAGGTGAGAAAGGGAGATGAGAGGTAGGGAAGCAGGAAAGACACACAGTAGCACACCTCCCTGATAATAGCCAATGGTTCAATACTGCCTATAAGGGCACAATAGAAGGCTTCTAATAATCCAAAACATTGAGTTATGCTGTCTGACTTATTGATATAGGCTTGGCTGAGAGCACATGTCCTGCTTTCGATTTTCAGGTAGAACAATGTATACACTAACATACAGAATGTGCAATGCAGGCAGGTGGTATTGGTACAAAAACCTTAGCTGAACTCATTTCCTGGCTTTGGGATCTTATTTTTCATTCTCCAAACTCAACTCTATAATGAGAAGAGTTTTATTTATATTTTAAGTTCCCACAGACCAAACGACAAAAACAGAATCTACATTTAGAGATAGGACCCGCTACCAATACCAATACGATTTTATTGGAATGTGGAATGTAAACAGATGTTTCAAACAAACAATCTAACTTTGTAAAAATGTATGGCATTATTAAATAATTAATAATGGAATCCTAAAATGGGATGTGGTGACATGTCTAGAGCTAGCCCAGGTGTGTGAAATCCCCGTAGCCATAGCATGGCTCTGCAGTTGAGATTCCAAGGGGCAGCTGGGGTGAGGGAAATGCCTGCAAATCATGTTGGTGACAAGTTCCCAAAATGAAATCAGCTCTATTTAAAAACAAATAAACAAAACCTAGCTTCCTTTGCTAATGTATAGATTAGCACGATAGATCCAAAGCTTTAACTCTGGTGCCAGTAGATCCACTTCCCTCCCCAATCCCCTGGGAGTACTGCCCTCCTTTCAGTCACTTGGGTGGTCTTGCCATTTGACTCCAGCACCTGCATGCGAAAGACCTGTCTTTTCCATCACATTATGTATGTATCATATATCAGAGGTTAAAAATGTGTGTTACTCTGATTATAGCAGGAAATCTTTTCTCTCATGGGGATGGGGGAGAGGGGGAGAGGGAGGATAACGTTTCTTTCACCCAATAACTTCTTCCTGAATAAATTCTAATGGGACCTTTTTCTCCTTCCCAGACCTGCCTGAAGACAGACTTTCCAGCTTGGTTATGGTTGTGAACAAAGTCTTTGTTTCAAAGAGTTGCATTAAAATAGGTGCACACATAGGGATGTGCTAGAAAGTGTTAATTTTCCTAACAAGGCTGCTAAAAAAAAAAAAAAAAAAAAAAAAGGCTAAACAAACAAAAAAACAGCAACAAGATTTTAAGGTTAGGCAAATCAACAAAGGTTACACTTTGAGTTATACACTGAGCATCTAACTTTGAATGAGACTGATGGACTTATTCATGGCACCGCAAGATTTAAAGTGATGCCACTTGACATCAAGAGGACTCTTTTGTGAAATGATTACAGTTTCCTCCCAAATGAATACACCTGGAGGAAAACTGCAGGAATGAGGTACATTTCCTGGAGAGCTCATGTCATTAAAAATACATAAAATATGAATTTGTAAAAGAGCTGAAAAGAAAAGAAAAGAAAAGAAAAGAAATACTGTCACTGTTTAATATCTCCTTTTCACAAATGAGGCTGGTGTGTCAGTATAAGACTGCTGACATTTCGCTAAAACTTGAGCCTGAATCTCACCAAAGGAAACCCAGAACACAATGGAATAGATAGGAAGTCAGATATTCAGAGCTTGTTGACTGAACGGGTAAATTCAACAGTGGTCTCCTGTTAAATAAAGGTAATGCACAACAACTCCGAGTCTCTCATCTCCCATGCATTCCAGAGGGAGCGTTCCCTCAGACCCTGAACTATGTGCATCGTCACGCTGCCAGAGAGGCAGATCCCTGTAGACTAGTACTGGGGAGTTTCTCTTTCTTTTTGACAGACTTTTAGGTCTTTACTCTTCTTTGCATTTAGAAGGAATGATTAGAATTTCTTTTTATCACATTGTAGTTTTCCTTCAAGATGTGTGTTTTGGTTGGTTGGTTTTATTGGCAAGCATCAATGCCGCATTACCCGTCGCTTCCCAGTCTTCACCGTGCTGTTGTGAGACCACTGGAAAGCACAGCATTATCTGCACAAGGCTGGGACTGCTCCTTTACCACAGGATCTGTAAGAGAGCAGGATGAGAGTCAGCCAGGCAAGGGCTGGTCAGCACAGGACAGAAAGAGAGAGAGAGTGTCAGAAAAGGCAGGCTCAATAGGGCAAGAGAGAAAGAGAGAGAAATCCCTATCACAGAATTAAGATTTTCTAAAAACCAGACACTAAAAAATGACCATCAGGGGAATGGTTCTTATAATCAATTCATAAACGTTCTGAGGGCACAAATTCAACTGCTGAGACCCCAGGAAAAGAAAGATGCAGAAACCCTAATTTCCCACTATTCAAAATTTCTATTAACTTTCTTGTATGTTAATATTTTTTAAATACTAACATCAAATTCAATCCTTAATTTCTTCAAAGCATGTGCAATAATAAGCACTTTGGAGGAAAGGGGGAATAAAAAGAATTATTAGAAGACCTATCAACTTTAATCAACAGTAGTTTAAAATCTTCTTATTTAAGTGTGCTGTATATATAGAAGAGTAGACAGGTCCTGAGTTACATATCATAACCAACAGGATCCTTAATCTGATCTAACTCAAAGGGTAAAAATAGGTTTCTGTGCCAGAAATGGGAAGAGTGCATCTGAACTGCACTTACTGAGGTCTAGAAGGCTGAAGGGTAAGACCTTTTAAATATGCTCTCTACTTATGCTTATGGGCCAGTAGGTTCAAGACCAAAGCGATGCATTCTTTAGGCAAGGATTAAGGATTAAGTTTACCTCCAGAGGAAAAAACGGGACAAGGAAAAATAGCATACTGGTCAAGCAACAGACAAAAACTTTAAAGAATGAAAGTGCTCATCTTGATTCAGAGACTAAATTGCGACAAGTCATTTCACCTCCCTTACTCTCCAGTGTCCTCTACTGACTAGACTGAATCAACTCACATTGCCAAGAATAACAGTACAGCTTATCTGAAACATACTTTTATCAGTGGGAAGAATTATATTCATGTAGAACAATAAGCAGGCACAAACTGAATAAATACACACATTTCTAAGTGAAACTAAGAAGCCAGTCAGTTAGGATTTTAGTGAGGTCTTTCCGTAGCTGCTTTCCTTTCCTCAAATTCCTTTATTTTATTTCTTTAGAAATATATTATGATTACTTTATTACTTTTAACTAATTGGTTTTTTTGGAGGGGAAAAATAATCTTTGATTAGTTTTCCACATAAATGAATATATTGGAGAACCAAATTGAGATACTTGTAATCTATTAACCCAGGGCTACAGGGAATGCTCAGAGACCAGACTGAAGGGAGCTGCAGCTGGTGAATGAGTCAATGCCTTTGGGGACCAGGAAATTATCTGCAATAGTCTAGAACGAATGAGACCAAATTCCAAGGAAGATCCTATCCAAATACTTAGAATCCTCTTGCCTGGCCTCAAAGATAAAGCACAGAAGGCATTCCTTTCCTTAACAATGCCCTCTGGACACAGATTCTGAGACTCACAGAAGTACGGGTGCTCCATAGCCTCTTTGGCAGTCAGTCTCTGTTGATGGTCGTATCGCAGAAGCTTGTCCAGAAGATCTAGGGCCTCGGGGCTGACAAGGTGTCTGTTCTCACTGTGGATAAAGTTTTCCCAGCGCTTCCGTGAGTGTCTGAGAAGAAAAGTGAAGCATTAATATTCAGAGACTAAATTCAACAAGAATCCTTATCTAATTTAGGGCCAAAGCCAACAAACTCTGATTACAAGTTTGTTAAGGGAGGGACTACATCTCATTCTTATTGGTACACTCCCCAGCCCTCAGTTACAATCACTGCTCCGAGACTGATAAACAGAATTAATTAAAACTTCTACATCTGATTTGGAAATCATGGAATCTTTCCACATTAGCCACAGGCTTTTAGTTAATTATGGGTGAACATTAACTCAAAATTGAGTAGTTTTAATTGGGAAGCAGAGATATTTAAAGAGCTATCCTTAGAAATTTGGAGATTCATAAAACTATTTGAAGTTGTCAACAAAACACTTTCTTTTTTTTTTTTTTTTTTTTTTTTTTTTTTAAGATTTTATTTATTTATTCATTTATCCCCCCCTTGCTGCTTGTGCTCGCTGGGTCAGCTAACCACGCCGTGCGGGTGGGCTTGCCTTCACCAGAAGGCCCCGGAAACCGAACCCGGGACCTCCCATATGGTAAACGGGAGCCCTACTGATTGAGCCACAGCCGCTTCCCCTAAAACACTTTCTGTTTAACACCAGTGCACTGTACCTGAAAAAACTTGCTAACTTATAGAAAATCCATTACACAGCATGAGAAGAAACTATACAATCATACAATCTCTTATTCAAAGCAGAACCACAACTTTCCAAAATTAGCCATTAAAATAGGGATATATTTAACAGAAAACCTTTTTTGGTAACACTATTTTATGTTTTACATTTTCTATTGATAAATTCACACGGGAGAAAAGGAGGCTATTTCAATTTTGATATGATTAGAAAGGGAGAGGAATTTACAAAGTGATTTTGGCCAACCTCTCCACTTCTGAAATGGGGTAGTTTAAACCCCTCTTTCTTCCTCTCTCTCTCACTTACTGTCCCAGGATATCGTTGAAGTGTGGATCCAGGTCTATGTGATACTTCTTCAGGTACCCATACAGCTCATCTGTACCCAGAACCTTGGCAATGCGCACAAGCTGAAACACAAAAAGAAACTGACCAAATCACTGAGCACAGAACTCACTGCAAGATCCAAGGACACAATCCAAAGAGAGACCCAAGTTCACAAGAACCCAAATTTCCTAAATCCTTTAAAACAATGCAACTTAGGAGCAAATCTTCTAGAAACTGAGGATTACAGGGGCATCACAATCTAATGACCAGAATCTAGTCTGAGGCAAGGAGGTGAGACAAGGGCTTCTTTATAGACTCGCTTTGCAAGTTGGGCACAGACAGCATGATCTGTCTCTATATCTCTGGGGACCTGGTAACCACAAAGAAAATCCGTGAAATACTTTACCTTGAAGAAAAGCTTATATGAAGACATTGAGTGATACTGAGTGGCTCAAGGATAGTATCCACACCTAAGGAAACTGTTTTCTTAGCATTTGCCCCCAAACAGATAAAGCCAGATGGTGTTTGCTCACCTGGTCATAGTTGTCCTGTCCGTGGAAGAAGGGCTCCTTTCGAAAGATCATGCTTGCTAACATACAGCCCAAACTCCACATGTCTAAGCTATAATCATACATCTGAGGAAAGAAGGACAACCAGTCAGTAAAGGGCATAAGAAACCCACTTTTTAATCTGAGTTCTAGTCTTCATTTGACCTTTGCAGGTATTTTAGAGTTCCAAGCTGGGTGGGAGAAGAGCTAAGAAAAATCCGAAAGTTTCATGGGATGGAATAAAGACTGGGTTTTGAATGTATTCAAACTGATTAAAATCAAGGGCAACCCAAGAAAAATTCCTAAGGAAATATAAGAATAAGAAGCCAGGGCAGCTTTGCTAACAATTTTACCTGGTAGTCCACAAGGAGCTCTGGTCCCTTGAAGTACCTCGAAGCTACACGGACATTGTACTCTTGAGCAGGATGATAGAACTCTGCTAGCCCCCAATCTATCAGTCGTAGCTACAAATACAATAGAAATAACAGATGTGAAAGGAGTGTTTCTAGATGTGTATGCCCTAAAACAATGTCACCTCACATTAGATAAGTATTTGGCCACATTAAAAATGTGAGCAGGTGCACTGGCTAAAAAATTACACTTTCAGCAACTGCCTAAGGTCATTTCCAGAGCAAAGCACTTGGAGTCTTATTTGCATTAAACAAAAATCATTCTGGCCCTTCACTCTTTAAATCAACAAGCTCAACCTTTTTTTTTTTTTTTTGCCTCCATACAATGTCAAGACACCCCCCGCCCCATCATTAATAGCTTTCATTATATGTGCTAGGCATACTGAAAGGGTTGGGGGCATATGCCCCACTCCAGGATTAAAACACTGCTCTAGCTTCTCATTAACTGATTACTAGCTGATTCATGTACTCACCCATCAGGAGAACCAGAGTTGGATATCAAAAATAGAAGGGACCCAAGAATACTTTTAAGGCCAGGCAGATTGACTGGTCTGAAGGTCATTAAGAAATGAAGTAGAAACCATCAGCTGTAGTTTCTTTCTTGAGGCCCTTCAGAAAACCATGGACCAAAATCAACAAGTGACTATAGTTAAGGTCAACTGTCTACATGCCTTGTGTACTATGCTTATGCAGGGTAGAAAGACTGGGGAAATAGCAAGACAGAGTTGTCAAAGAAAACAGCTTGGGTCTAACAAAAACCACCTAGGTCTTGGACAGCATTTTGGTCTGTTCTAAGCCTTCGAATGCAAGACTTGCTGCTGCCTGGCTGTGATGGTACCTTTTTCTGTTGGTGATCTATCATGACATTGTGAGGTTTCACATCCCTGTGCATGATTCCCTTGCTGTGGCAGTAATCCAGAGCCTATTAGGTAAGAAAGCACACAGAAAAGTAAGCAAACCCTCTACCACCCTCGAGTGCAAGCATATTCTTAGTATTTCTGTTTGTGACACCTTGACTTGAATACAATCTCCCAAGAGGCAGCTTACTGTCTGTAACAAAAGAGAAAGAGCATGCTTTAGAAGGCACCCCTTGCTCTCTGCACACACTGCAGCTGGGAGAAAGAGGGCTATGGAGGTAGTATCGAGGGCTTATGATGAAGGTTTCTTAAAAAAGGGAACGCTCAACTCCTTTAGACACTCCTCTCCTACTTGGAGGGAGCAGCACTCCCTAACAGCTATCTGGATTTAAAATTCATACATTAATTTACTGGCCTAATTTGACATGCTTAAAACCTCAATGGGGTCACTTCTCATAGCAGTTCAAAAGACATGCAAGAATTCACACGGACAAGATGAATGACATCCAAATACATGGTTTGTCTTTTACAATGCTTGTTTATCTAGAAAGCCCACATGGGACACCTGTAATCACTATATGGACAGCACAGTTCTATGTAGATTTGGGTGATGGTTTCACATGAGTAAAATAAAAAAAACTACAAACTTTAGATTTTGTTCACTGTTCTACTTCAATTTAATTTTTTCCCTTTGTTTTGCAGCAAGCTTCCCAAGTGGCTTTGTGGCAGAGCCTTACGAAAGCAGGGATCCTGGGGGCAGATCTCCCTGAATCTGAATTGCCTCGACTCTGCTGCAAACCCTCAGTGAGCCACTGGGCAGTCAGTCTGCAGCCCTCAGACTCAGGTTCTGATATATTTCAGATGAAGTTAATTAAATATTCTCTCTTCTCCACTCCCATTACTTTTTTTTAAAAGAGAAAAACTTATCAAGTGTTACTTTGCCTAGTCTTTCCTCAAAGGAATAAACTAATTAGGACCACAATACCTGGCATGTGCAAAGCTTTTGCCTGATAAAAGCAAAAGCTGAACCAACCACTATAGTAAGGTAATTACTTCTTTGCCAAGTTCGCCAGCCAGACTCTCTGTGGAGTTACTCACATGCTTTTTAAATTACTTGGGGAATTAGTTCACTTTTACACCCTTCCTGCCTAGCTGCTGTCTCCAGAAAGCAGAAAGGACATCAGACACTGCCATCAGAATGACCAGCCTGTGAAGACCTCTGTGTTGGGGACATCTTTTCCTAATCTAAGGACCTTAGGTGCTAGCTAAAACCCACAAAATTCCAACACCCAACTTAAAAATAGTTGCTGGCTAAATTTAGACTGCAGGTCTCATGAGGTGAGGGCATAGGATTCTCTGGGAAGCATCCCCAGGAAAGGTGCTAGCCTGATAGGTCACAGGACTATGGCACTGCAAAGCCCTTCCACATCAAGGCCTTCAGGTCTAGTGTGGAGAGGATGTGGAGAAAGGGCTATGTCCTTTGTCCTTCTGTTCTTATGGACAAAAAGACAACCCACTAGACATTAGAGCAAACCTGTAAATCTACCACCTTGGCTCTCTCTAATGACAAGCAGGCTATACAAGTGCTCATAAGAAAAGACTCTCTTCATAGAGCTAGTTCTTCAAACCCTCTTTCAATAAAGCTCTACCTTAATTCAATTTGGTATTTTGTCCAATCAACAGTTCACAATACTGTAACAACTCCATCTTAGTAATTTTCATGAGTATTGCCAATATCTCAGTGACCTCTTATCATATTTCAGAGGTTCTTAACCTAAGGTCCACATCCCCCTAAAATTTTTTGCCAAACTTTGTATGTTTATGCTACACACACACACACACACACATTTTTTTCCTTCAAGTTCATCACTTTCATCAGATTCTTGGTGATCCATGACCCTAAAAAAGGTCATTCCCCCATCAATCAACAAGTCTCCTACAAATTCTCATCAGTGCATCTCCCCGCATGTGGTGGTAAACTAGCAGGGCTAAAGGGGAGGGAGGTAGTCTCAAACAAGAAGAGGATTGTGATAGATGGCAACAACAAAAAAATACAGCGATAAAAGCTCACCATCCCTTTATGCACATGCCTCTACAACATGACTCTTATTGTTTTTCCCACCAAGAGGTGGTCTATTTCTACCCTCTGAATCTAGGCTTGGCTACATGACTTGCTCTGGCCAACAGGGCATTAGCAAATGTGACACAAGCAGTGGCTTGGAAAGTGCTCACACAATGAGGGCTGCCCCTCTTTTGATACTGGAACCCTGAGACCACCAAAGAAAGAAGCCCGGAAAAGCCTACTGGAGGATGAGAGACTAGCAGACAGAGAGGCTCCATCCCAGCTGAGGCCACGTATCTGTGAATGGACCATCTTACTCCAGTCACCTTGACCCAGACTAAAAGACCATGTAGTTAACCCACAGAATTGTGAGAAACAATAAATCATTTTTCAAAATCATTAAGTTTGGGGTGATTTGTTATACAGAGAACACTAACTAATAATACGTATTAACAAGAGCTATGAAATGGGAGGCTCTAATCTCTGGTATAATGCCCCTGGTACCCTGATTTGCCATCGTTTTCAGTTCTATTAGAAAGTTTCTATGCAGATCTTATGATGGAGGCTTTAATATAAGTAAATTCTCTGGGAATCAACAAGTACTCTGCTTTCTCTTTTAATGAATAAACCTGAAAAAATCCACTGTTTATGAATGCCACTTACTTTAAGTAGTTCATACATATAAAACCGGATATCAAAGTCTGTCAGGATCTGGTAGAGTTGCTGAAACAGATTACAGAAAACAGGAAGTTAATTTAGTCTCATTTCATCTTGTCATCCCAAATGTTAGCCATTCTTTATCAATGATTTTTTACTACCACATGTGGAATAAATAAGGACAAAAACTAAAATTGAGTAAATGAGGATCTAATACTTCAACCTTCAGAAGACAAAAAAAAAAAAAAAAAAAGGAATTCCAAGGGAGAAGACCATTGGATCTTTTAAAAAATCTGCTGTTTAATGCTCCAGGATTTAACAGCCACAATGGCTTTATAATAGAGATGAAATCTAATTTGTCCAACTGTCCTCATATTCTTACTGCTCACCAAACAAACCCCAGTAAAGCACCACAGTATACTGAGTTCTGGGTAGAGAGTAGAGCTTTGAAGAAGTAGAGCTTTGAACTTCAATGGCCGATGTGGTAAGATAGTGGCAAGATAAGTCAGGCTGCTCATGAAAAACAAACAAAAAAACAAAAAAATACAAGGAAAATGAAGCACTACAGCCACTGGAAATGGCAAGAGACTTTCCAAAAATCTACACTCCCTAAACCACTTCCAGGCTGGAAGAAAAGAAAAGAACATGTCATTGGCAATAACTGATGGGAACTAAGGAAATAAAATGTTTTTTTCTTTTTTTCGAGGGGGGGTGGTGCATTGGTGGTGGAGGTGTGAGATGTTAAAATAAAAAATAAGCGAAATGAAAATGATCACAGGCCAAACCGACAATGAAAACTTTCATTCTTGATAATCCAAAGACCCACATACCAGTAGTGTTAAAATTTCAATTTCTAAGTGGCAAAGTAGTATTTACTCATCAAGGTTCATTAAAATCATCATAAAACCTTGTCGGAAACTATACTATTATCTTTGCTACTCAATCAACTCTATGTAAATCTCTTTCCTCATCAGGCCAAGTTGCACTGTCTATAAAATTCATCAACACACATTGATTAAACTTGTTGTTCCTCTACTGGAAGAAAGATTCAAGCAACATAGGGGAGGAAAGAATAGTATATACTATGTACTATTGTCCATGCATATTCAATCATATTCATATTTGTTTGTATTTGTAAAAATGACAGAAGAAACTAATAAAAAGTTGTCTCATATATATTGGGGGGAAGGGAAGATGGGGACAAGGGAGTAAAGGAGACTTTTCTCTGTATACCATTTTATACTTTTGATTTATATTTTTAAATCAACGATTATCTACCCCCAAAATTTTTGACAAGAATCAAATTTACTGTTTTCTAAGAACACCAGTATTTACCTCCTTTCTCAAATTTCCCCTTTTAGTTAAGAGTAATCACCCCTCCAGCTTAGTAAGAATATTTGACTTCATCAAACTCAGACAGCTGTTAGCTGAGGGCATTGTCAAGAATTCACTTTACAGGCCAGTATACTAGTGGAGCCTTGCAGGTGGCTCTAGCACTGGAGGCTGAGCCTGGTTAGGACTGAACCACGTTCAAGCAGAATGGCACAAGCATGCTACCACTTCCCAGGAGGGCTTCAACTGCACAATAATCAAACAGCCAAGTTTTTTGTTCGGCCCCAGGTCTGCACTGCTAGGAAGGCTTCTAAGCCAACACTCAGCTGCACACTCAGCTGTACAGAGGCTGAAGATACTGTCTCTTTGGGTGCCAAGTCATTCCATTCATTTGTTCTGAAGTTTTGTCTTTTGTTCAGAATACCACCATGTATCTTGCATTATAGCTTTGAAATGTATGAAGCATAACTGATGATTTCAAAGAAAAATTGACCAAACTAGTACCTCTATCATAAAGTGAAATATCAAGGGAAAAAATTATATGGCTATTGAAGATTTGAACAAAATTAACAAGCTTGATCAAACACATATAGTATAAAACTTTCTAGCAAACATGACCATTTTCAAGCATACAGGAGACGTATAAAAAATGACATGTACCAAAGTCACAAAGAAACCACTAACAAATTCCATATAATCAACATTATGTTGACCATGTTCTCTGGACACAGTGCAATCAAATTAGGAATAAACAATATAAGGATAATATTTTAAAAACCCAACTGGATCTTGGATCATATATTCACAAGCACACAGCTATAAAAGACTTTACTGGGACAGTAATTATTGGGAAATTTCTTGAATATGGACTCAATACTGTATGTTAGTGGGTATTGTTATATTAATATTGTGGTTATTTAGGAAAATGTCCTAGTTCCAGAGCTAGTGCATTTGGGAATGAAGTATCATGATGTCTGCAGCTTTAAGGGAAAAAAAAAAAAAAAAAAAAAAAGAGAGCACACACCAAGAGCAAAAACTGCAAATGTGGCAAAATATTAACAACTAGTAAACTCAGGTGAAGGACATAAGGGTATTAATTGTGTTACTCTTTGCCAGTTTCAGCAGATTTAACTTTTTTCAAAGTAAAAAGTTTGAGGAGAAAAACCCAAGTCCACAAGTTTGGAAACTAAATACACTCATTAGCCGTAACTCCATCACTGTGGAATCCAGCTGAAATGGTGTTTGGGGTTGTACAGACCTAAGCATGTTCATTATCAATCAAGAAAGACAGAAACCAACCAATAAGATTTCAACTCAAGAAATTAGGGGGCAAAAGAGCAAAATCAAAGTTGAGGGAAAAAAATACTTAAGATAGGAGCAGAAACAGAATTAAACAGAAAAACTAATAAAAACAGTCAAGCAATAAAATCAAAAGCTAGTTCTTTGAAAGGATTAAGAGACTACTAGAAAGACTTGAAAAAAAGAGAGATAGAGAAAGATAGAAGGAAAAAGTGAGTAAAGGCGAAACGTGAGGAGCAGAGCAGGTGTAGCCCAGTGGATGAGCACCTGCTTTGCATACACGAGGTCCCGGGTTCAATTCCTGGTACCTCCTTTCCTTTAAAAAAAAGAAAAAGGAAAAAAAAAAAAAAAAGTCTTAACATTAGGAATATAAAGGAGAGCATAATCACATATACATGTTTTATGTCCTAAGAGAATTCTATTAACTCTATGCTAATTAAATTCAAAGTGGACAACTGGCAGGATTCAATCGAAAACCTAAATAAACCTTTAACTTACAGTATGTTTCAAAAAGGAAAATGTAGTCAAGTCTCCCCATATGAAAGATACCTCCCTCAGATAATTCCTATCTTATACAAACTTTCCCTTATTCTATAAGGTCAGTATAATCCTGATACCAAAGTTAGACAAGGATCCTACAATAAAAGGAAATTATGAATCAAAATTTGGCCTCAATTGCTTCAATAAAAGATGAAATAAGAGAATGGGCTGAGGCTGTATTACTGTTGATTCACCTTTGATATTAAACCGGAGACAACTTCTGGGTGATAGTTCCTCAAAGCCAGTTATTAACACACTTAACAGTAAAATGAAAAATATAAATAAATAAAAGCAAACTTTCCTAACAAAATGGACACAGGACAAAATAAAAAGACTCAAGGACATCAGGACATAAGCCAACTGATTTCCCTATCTGTGGCCTGTCATACTACCTGGAAGAGAAAATAATTTTCTATGATTTGCTCTTCCAAATTACACATCTGCTGACATTTAATGAACTTTTTTTTTTTTTTTTTAATATTTTATTTATTTATTCATTTATCCCTCCCTTGCTGCTTGTGCTCGCTGGGTCAGCTAACCACGCCGTGCGGACGGGTTTGCCTTCACCAGGAGGCCCCGGGAACCGAACCCGGGGCCTCCCATATGGTAAACGGGAGCCCTACTGATTGAGCCACAGCCGCTTCCCTTAATGAACTTTTAAGTTGACTAAAATGGCTTGAACATTCCAATGAGACCTCCAGCTAACATGGCAGATGAAATACATCTCACAACCTCTGCTTCTTCCTGAAGATCCTCTAAAATAAAAGGAGCAGAGGGAGTTTAACTCATAAGAACTAGAGAATGAAAGAAATGACTTTTTTTTTTTTTTTTTTTTACTAGGTAAGCATGCATTTATTTCTCCTGAATCCTGCTTAAGAGGGGCCCTCACCCACCAACAACTTTCACTTAATGGGCTTTGGAACAGCCCTGTTCGGAGGAAAATTTTAGGTACTCCTCACCCCAACACCTCTCTCTGAAGTAGGTGCTGTGATTCTCAGTCCAAATTTAAAGAACCGAGTCTAGGAGCTGTTAAATGCTGCACCCATTCATCCTAGTCTTCCAACCACGTGCTCAGACTTGCACTTGATGCACACTTCCCTTAAGCCTAGCTGTAGAATGTAGATTAGATGATTTTGTGATCATTTACGTGCCTACTTTGGTGCCCAGCCACATATAAGCAGTGGCTTGATGGCAGTTTTCCTAAACTGGTCGCGGCAGCACTTTTGCCAGATGAGTTAAGCACATTACACAGCTCATGACCTAAGCCAGTTTGCCAAGTAGACCACGACCTTTACGTTGCTCAAAGCCGAAGCCCGAGTTTCGTCACCTTCCCTACAGACATCCCAAGCCATATTAAACCTGCTTATCTGTTACTTCTCTCCCGGGAGAGATGACAGCCCGGGACTCACGGTGATGGCACAGCAGCATGCCTCATGCAAGTCGAGGAGGACAGACATAAGGGTCACACCTACAAGAGCCCGTCGTCTCCCCAGACCTTCCAGCCCTGAGGGGTTTTAAGCGCTGAGGCCTAGGTCGACGCACACCCTCTGCGCAGCTTCTCCCATCGGCAGCTGCCTTGTCGCTCGCGGTTAAAGGCGCGGCCCGTAGGGTCGGGCGGCCCCAGTTATGCGCAAGCACGTGCTCTGGCGCTGCAGCTTAACCCCCGGCGCCACGCGCAGGCGCGACGAGGGCTCAAAGGCAGCGCGTCAAATGACAACATTTTGAAGCTAGAAAACAGATGCCCAGTTGACTTAGCAGACCAAAAAAAAAAAAAAAAAATTCTGTCAACGGTGGAGGAGGTCTACAAGCAAACAGCTTCATTCTAAAGAATCACAGAAAGGCTCAGGAATTGGTGACCTCAGTTATCACTGAAGGAAGACAAGCAAATTGGGCTGAAAAGAGGAAGACGGGTATAACACATCATATTGAAAATGGGGAAGTTATGTGAAAGTCTACATGACACTCCCGATAGCTCTCCTCAACTTGGGGTTACCAAGATGCCAGCAGCCAGCTTATATCCTCAAGACAGGAGCTTACAATGACTTTTCAGAATACTACTCTAAAAATGAGCAGAGATTCAAAAACTGACATTTCAGAAAATTTTAAGACAAAAAAACAAAAACACATGTGGGGATTTAGAAGAAAAACAAAGAAAAGATAGGAAGAAAACTTAAGGGGAAAAAAAACATAATATTTTCAGTGAGAAAAGAGAAGATATTATACAAAACATAAAAGAACAGAATACTATGTTTTAAAAAATTCAGAGAACAAAATGGAGCTCTATGATATAAAAATCTAACAGTTGAGTCCTAGAAAGTGAGAACAAAGAAGAAAAGAAAATCAAAGAACATTAGGAATATTTTTCCAAAACAGATAGATTTGAGTTTCTAGATTGAAAAAGCCCAGCAAGTATCCCGAACAATAGATGAAAGAGAGACTCATATGAAGACGTATCATTATGAACTTTGAGAAGACTGGGAATAAAGAGAAAATCCTAAAAAGCTTCCAGAAGAAGAAGAAGAAGAAAAAAAAACCGATCACATAAGATGAAACCAGAATCAGATGGCTTCAGTGGTAATACTGGAACAATCCCTTAAACATCAGAGGAAATGATGTATCACAATTTAGAATTTTACCCTCTAGCAAATACTATTAATGGGAAGACAAAATAAAGATGTTTTCAGATATGCATAGCCTCAAACAATATTAATTTCCCATGATCCTGTTAAAGCAGGGATTCTTAACCTTTTTTGTTCCACAGACCCCTTTGCCAGTCAGGTGAAAACCACAGTCAGGTGAAAACCACAGACTGCTTACTAAGTCCACACTATACTGCGTATTATTTAATAAATACATCACACCTGCACCAACACATCTTCATAAGAATAATGTTTTTTTTAATTTCAATTCAAGCTCATGGACTCCTGGTTAAGAACGCCTGCATTAAAAGAAGTTACTAGAGGACGAACATCACTGAAACACCCCCTTTGAAGATTGAGACTCCAGAAACATAAGATTTCTCTAGAGAACAAAAATTCCTGCTAACTGATCTTTGGCATATTGTTAAATCAAAAGAGATGTCAATTTAAGAAACAAAATGCTAAAGTGAAATTACAACTCTGTAAGGGGGCACACGTATTTAAAACTTAGGGGATTTCACCATGAAGTGCCTTGAAGACCAGCTTTTAAACTTTTGCATTAGAACAATGTTTGGTTTCAATAAAGCCCACCTTCTTCTCTAAAATATGTACACACATTCCCACTGATGTATACCCTGATAAACCTGAGTCATTCATAGTGAAAGTGTAATCAGCTTCCCAGATCAGCACATTACTATGCCAGCAACACTGAAAAGGTTATGTAACGAAAAAATTTACATCTCACTTTTTAAGAGCTCACTACTGATTTCTTCTTTAAGGAGTCACATTAACAAGGAAAGTTGTTACATATTGGAAAAGCTATATTGTATTATTATATAAAACTTGCTACAAATTGTTTCATAGGTCAAAATATCCTCTTTGGCTTATTTTTCACTAATTAACCTTATTTTAGAGCCAGAGTCAGATGATTACCTAAGAAAAATTAAACGTGATAAGATCCTTTAATTTTTACCCAAAAGCAGCATTCTGATAACATCTTTCAACTGCTGATTTGGTTTTGGTTCTGGCTTCCATGGCAGTCAAATCACAAGCCTTTTATTCATGGACAGACAGTTATAATCACCTCAAAGTTCTCCGCATGCCCCTGAAAATGAACCCATTTTGTTTTTATATTGGTTTTCAAATTATGCTCTAAAAAAGGATTTCTACAATGTCCTGTATGCCTGACCCTAAAAACCTTATTGGAAGTGAAGGTTTCAGTATTTGAACAACAATAAAACAAATTCATGAAAAATCTGCTTTAAAACATGTTTTTAAAGAAGAACACTTCGGTTCCATGTCCTGTTTATCTATTAGGTGTAGAACATCTTGTACATTAACCACAATTTGATCTAATAATTCTCATCTGATTCTCTTCTCTGTTTCCAAAGACATTTAGCAAATGAAATTCTCGGCTTCTTCCTTAAGAAAGAGAAACCAGTAATTCATTTAATGTATCAGTCTTATATTTTCCTTAATAAAGATTGGGCAAGGAAAAAAAAAAAGAAGAACACTTCAGGAGCAGATGTAGCTCAAGTGGTTGAGCACCTGATTCCCATATATGAGGTCTTGGGTTCAATTGCCAGTACCTCCTAAAAAACAAACAAACAAAAACAAAACAAACACACACTTCAAAATCCAAAATAATATGTACTATAAGAGTATGTAAGGTATTTATTTTTCCACATCACTAAACATAAATCTATATCATCATTTAAAAAAAAAAAAAAAAAGATTATGTAAATAACCCAGAACAGGCTATTCTAGAACACTGCCTTGTAAATAGTTGCTCTGTGTCATGTGCCTTCCAAACAGTTCAAGAATAAACACTTGTTATTTGACAGTTTGAATCCAATGTATTGCTTTTTTTAACAAGAGCCCTGTATCAGTTTATCATTTCCTACCAGTAACGTAAGATTTCTACAAAAATCAAAGTTGACATCTACCAAGCTTAAATAGCAATGTTCCAGATGAGGAATTAGCTTAGACCCAGTCCAGAAGCTACTCCTAAAGTAAGCAAGGCAAGGGGTGATGAGTAATTTCACCAAATGCAAGAACCTAAACATTTTCTGTACCTTGTACTCACCCTATAAGGAATCCAATTTGTTTTGCCTACTTTCACAATGACCTTCCCTGCCCCCTTGTGGTCTAGAGTATCAACAGTACTTATCACACCCTCCATTAACCCCATTCCAGAAAGAAAAAGTACATACATACCTTAAAATCTGTATTATTGATATATTCAAATACCAAAGCGGGTGTCTTTGACTGTAAGAGAGAATATTAATGCTTTAAACATACTTAAACAATAAACATAACTGCTTCTATTGCACTGGCTCATTCCCATATCCCACTTAAATGAAAAAGGGATTCACTCATCAGGGAAAGTCTGCTTAAAAGACCCTCCTAAAATTTTGTTATGTCTGGTACTGGCTTTAAAATAACTGGGGGCGGGGAGCGGATGGAGAAGTGGGTGGGGTATAAAGGAAACAAGGTTGGCCACAAGCTGATAAACTGCTGAAGCTGGGTGATGAGTATGTTCATTATATCATTCACTTTACTTCTATAAATGATTGAAATTTTTCATAATAAAATTTTTAAAAAAAGGAATTGTAGGGAATGGATGTGGCTCAAGCTGTTGAGCACCTGCTTCCCACATGGGAGGTCCCGGGTGCAGTTCCCCGTGCCTCATAAAAACAAACAAACAAAAAGAACAAACAACAAGCAAATAAATGAAAGAGCCAGCTCAGGGGAGTCAATGTGGCTCAGTGGTTGAGCGCCAGCTTCCCACATATGAGGTCCCAGGTTCAATCCCTGGGCCCAGTACCTCAAAAAAATAAAATAAAATAAAATAAACAAATAACATAAAATAATTGCATTCTTTCAACAACCTACCAGATATGTCAATGGGCCTGACAACTGTGAAGATTAACACTCTGCAGTTGTTCTAGTTTGCCAACTCTAAAAGGAGTTACATGTTTTCATCTTGGTTTAGCAAGCCAGATGCATTTGACAGAATTATCATAGATCTTGGGAATCTTTCATATAATGATCTAGGACATTATCAATTTCTAATATGAAATTATTACCTTGGCTAGAGTTAAAGAATGTATCTCATTACCAAGTAGACGTTTTCCTGGAAAATCATATATAATCAAGTATTTTATAAGCACTATAGTCTTAAATGCATTAAAGTACTTATGTTCAATTTTTCCTTGTGTAAATTCAGATTTTCAAATAGGTTTATTTAAATGATGTAAAATCTTGCTAATTGACAGTAATATGCTTTCAATTGGGAGAAAAGCTGGGGCTTAAAGGGTTATAGAAAGAAAAAAGAAAATCATCTTGGAAATTTTTATGGCTGGCAAGTTTTACTCAACAAAGCAGGTGAAAGTTACCTAGGAAACAGGCTACTGTGCATACACAGAGGTCTTTGCCTGGGCAATTCAGAGCCCAAGCCAGCAGCCCTGGCAGCCACCACGATCAAATGATTCTTCACTAATCCAAAGGTGAAAGGGTTCCAAGACCACCAGATCTCTCTAAAGGTTGTAGGGGAAGCCTGTTCCCCTAAAAGTTAGGGGACAAGGGTTCTTTGTTCATTTTCATCTACTTCAATTTACCTGTCTTACATGTCACGTAAAAAACACAAATAAGTAACAAATTACAAAAATAGCAAGACAAGTATTACTAAATTCTGTTAAAAAATAATTAAAAAGGCAAAACAAAGATGTTCCTGGTAAAATACTACATATTGGCTCACAATTAAGAAATTCTCCTGAAATACACATTTTCACATGGTTCTCTTATTTAAATGGACAACACTCATTTTTAATGCAGACCATTTTCAAAGATTTTGTAGTTGTTTATAAAATTAATCTGGGCTAATCAGGATGGGATGTTATTTTTAATGCCAATTAGAACATGGCATACAACCATCCCTTGCAGTCTTTTCAGGGTCCCAAAGGAAAAAAACGTTCCTATTCCTTCATTCAACAATATTGTGTAATCTTGGGCAAACCTAGAACTTCAGTTTTCTTATCTGTACAATAAGGACAATAATGGAACCTACCCCACTGGACTGATGTGAGGATTAAATGACATGGTACCGTTAAACACTCAGGATAGTGCCTGGCATGCAGTAAGCCCTCAGTGCAACTATTATATTATTATGAAGATGCCTTTAGCAGACAGAAGCAAATACTTATTTCTGAAATAAATAAATAAGCTATCATGGGAGAAGAACAGGTAGAGAAAGTGAAGAGAAGCGGGATAGGAAATGGTACAGAAGTTGGGGGAGTCTTTAACCTTAGCTAGTCCCAAAACATTAAGGTTAAATGACTCCCCAAGGAGAGAAAACAAAATTAAACAGCACAGCTAAAACAGCTAAAAACCAAAGCATTTTAACAAAGCTATTTCAGTTTTAGCTGCAGATACAATATGAGCCCTAATGGTGGGTGCTAAATAAAGCCTGAGATGAGAAAGAGTAAGACTGCTTCTTCAGAGGCCAGGGCTGTGACTTGCTCAGCCCTCCATGTTAGGTGTCCACACTGAGGTATATTCAGCCAATGTTTCTGTGATGAATCAAACAATGAGGTAACAAACCTGGGACAGGGATGTTTCTCCATATACTTTTAGCTTCCATAAAAGCTCTGGTGCCTATTTTATCATTGAGCCACCATGACTTTTTTGGGGGCTTTCAGAACCATTCAGTAGCAAAGACAAATACAATCACTCCACCATGTAATGATAGTTCTCATTATTTTGCAGTTCTGTTACACACACACACACACACACACACACACACACCTGTCCGCTAGAACACTCCCCCAACCATCAGGCACCTACCACAGGGTCCTTTACAGTGTCAATCAGCTTAATGATATTTGTTCCACCACGAAGGTTCTCCAGAATCTTAACCTCTCGTTTTATCTTCTTTTTCTTCACTGGCTTAAATACACAAGAGTAATCAAAAGTGAGACTCCTTTTGAAGTTAATATGATAATTAAAACTTGAAAACACTGTCAGCCAAAAGAATGGATATTGTGCTTTCTTGTACCAGGTTGTGTTAAAGAGCATATATAAATTAGAAGGGAAAAAAATTGAGACACAATGAGCTACCCATAAGAACCTTTACAATTAAATTAAATCATTTACAGACTCATATAGCTTACATCTTTAAGTAGTTACATTTAGAGTACTTAAATATTCTGAAGAGCCATGTCACACTTTAAAAATAAATTATTTGCTTACTAGATAACTGCCAAGTAGAAAATGTTATTGCCCTGAACAGCTGTATATCATACATTCACAAATGGAAAAACTGGAACAAAATGGTGAGACACCTGCTCTTCCAATGAGGTACAAGTAATTTTGTCTTCTAGGAGTGAAGACCAGTTCACTGACATCAAGTTACAAACTTGTTTCCCAGCTGCTGGTTCCCATTTCCTGTCGCCTCTCCTATTTCCTTAATATCTAGAATCTGAAATCAGCACAGAGACAGTAAAATTTCCCAATGGATCCCTTTCCTAAAGAAAGATGTTGGATCAGCAAAGGAGAAGATTGAGCTCCGATAGAGCAGTGATTCTATCTGCTAACCTTTTGATCTGATCAATAGTAAAATTAAAGTATTTAATTAGAAACACTAGCATGATGTGTGTTATTTATTGTCTTGAATGGGTGAAAGAGTTTGAAGAAAAATAAGAGCAGATCACAATCAAGTACATTTTATAAAGCACTTAGACAGTGACCAGCACATAGAAAGCATTCAATAAATGCTAGCTTTATTATTTTCAAAGTTTTAATAACAGTAGCAGCTGGGCTTACTTTATATCATCATATTTTATCCTCATAAAATCCTATGGAGTAAACTCAGCAAAGTTGAGCTATTTGCTCAAGGTCACACAGCTAGTAGGTAGTAAGAAGTGTGGGCAGGATTCAAATCTGAGCAGTCTGACTCCACAGGCCCCAATCTTACCCATCATGCTTTCATTTCCCAAGGATGGCTAATAGAAAAAATGTAACAAAGGAAAAGGAGTATTCCATTGTTAAGACACTGCTATAGTCGCACAGGCAAAGGGAGGTCAATGGGTTTGCCATGAAACAACAAACAGGATTTAAAAATTTTAAAAAGCCCGTGTGTGTGTGTATGTATGTACACTGCATATGTGGGTGGTGGTGCAAGGGGAGATATAACATATAAACATGCCAGAAAAACCTTCATCATTTGTTAGTCACTAAGACACAGCTTTTAACACATAACAAAATAGAGAGAGAAGAATATGAAACACGGAGTCACTTGAATCACCTACAATGGGTGCTCAACTGAGAGACTGTAATCTAGCTGCATCCCTCCAAGCCATCTGCCGTGATCATGTCTACTCTACACTTTGTCCCAGTTCCCAATAGGGAAATCCGGCTGCTGTGTTCCTTCCACAGTTCTACTTAGGAACCTTACTCTACTCTTCTTCCTAAATAGAGAGTTCAATATTTTGGGAAAATGAAGCACTGTACAATCTGATTAAAAAACAACAGGTGGTGGATGTGGCTCAAACGGTTGGGCGTCCGTCTGCCATATGGAGGGACCTGGGTTCGATCCCCAGGACCTCCCGGTAAAATAAAAAAATATATATATAGAAGGCGCATGGGCTGCCAGGCTCTGTGTGCCGGTGAGCCGCCAGGCCCCGGGAGCCATGCAGCAAGATGATAACATAACAGGAGAGAGACGCAGGGGAGAGACAAGACTAGATGCTCCAAAAGTTCCAAAAACCAGGAACCTAGGTGGGGCAGATGGCAGAGCACCTCTCTCCTACATCGGAGGTTTCCAGGATCGAATCCTGGTGAAGACTGGAGGAGAAGGATGAGAAGAGATGGCAGGAAACAGACACAGAGAATTACCCAGCAAATGGACACAAAACAGCAAATGGGGAAGGGGGGGTTTAAAATGGATAAAATAAATAAATCTTTAAAACAATAACAACAACAAAAAAAAACAGCCAGGGACCCAATGTGAGTGGATATACCACAAAATAACTGGCTTAAAAAAAAAACAACTGGCTTGTAAGCTTCAAAAATGTCATGAAACACAGACTAAGAAACTGTTCCAGATTAAAAAGATATGACAACTATATGTAACACGTGATCTGGGATTTTCTTTTGCTATAAAGAATATTATGACAATTGGTAAATGTGAACGGGGGTTGGAGATTAGATAATAGCATTGTATCAACTATACTTTCCTAATTTTGATCGTGGCACTGTGGGGTTATATAAAAACTTGTCCTTGGTTTTAGGAAATACATACTTAAGTATTTAGGGATGACTGCAATTTACTCTCAAGCATTCAGGAAAAAAATTACGTGCATGTGTGTGTATAGTATAAAGGAGAGAAAGAAAGAAAAAGCAAATGTTAACATTTGGGGGATCTGGGAGAAAGATTTTTTTGTAAGTCTGAAAAATATGTTAAAAAATTAAAAGAAAAATAAAAGCTGGTCATTTTATATGTATAAATTCAGCCAATTCTATTAAAATAATTCAATACCTTTCAATGTAAGAAAATTCTAGAGCTGTCATCCACTACTAGAAAGCAGCTATGGATCTGGGGAAATGGTAAAAAAAAAAAAAACTTTGTCTACTCCTAAAAGTGAATTAGTACAGGGGTGAACCTTAAATAAGTTGCTCTTCTGATGCTGCCCCATTTAAAGCATGGATTTGCTCTCCTAATATTTAGCAACAGGTCAGGTAGGCACATTGTTCCTGGACAAACCCAGTTAAGATTAAGGTATCTTTTATGATGTCTAAAGGTAACTTATAGAACAAATGAAGCATATTTTGCTGCTCAATTGTCATCTGTCCAACATCCCAAATTAGAGACTGGTGACAGCAGGGCAATTCTGAGGTGGCACAATGGAGACCTGTAGCAGCTGGAGTCTTCATAATGTACACAAAAGACCAAGGGATTCTAAAAAAGGAAAGTAACTACAGCCTAAGATACTTCCCTCCGAGGCATGGGCAACTATCCTCCACTTAAGACCAGGCTGCAAGTAACTTCATTTAGCCCAGCTCAGTCCTCCAAACCTGGGAGATGCTCCGGAAGCTAAACCACAAAGGCGCTCTGAGAGAGTGAAAGGGAACATTTTAATTCTACAAATGGTAATCGGAGAAAAAAACACTTAGAAAGGACAAGCTATAAAATTACCTTCTCTCAACTTTCCCCCAAGGGAGGACCCTAGGCAGTATAAGGAAAATAAATTAGAAGTTTTATAGAAATAAGGATGCCCTGACCCTCCTGCCCAAAATTTACACTCATTCATCATCAGTTACACAAAGTGAAGAAAACACACGCATTTCCACGGCAATCTCGTAATTTCATCTTGCGTGCTAGAAAAAGTCTTCCTCACCCAGGACTCATTTATTTCAATGTAGAAAATTTCTGTTTTAAAGACAGAATTTTTTTGAACCAAATCAGTTTAGCTGTTTACCAAACCAAAAACATATTTTTAGCTCAAAGTCTCGTAGGTAAAATGGCCAAAAGGTAAAGAAATAGAAGGGAATTAAAGCATTGCATCGTTTCAATAGTAAATAAACTCTGGCACACACCTCAAGAGAATGTTTAAGGAAGTGAAAAAATATTTACAATTTTCTGTGTATGAGCTCTGAAAATGAAAAGAAAAAAAGAAAAAATCTTTTCAGATCTACCCACACAGTGACCGATACCAGCTATTCAGGAGAACCCTGTTCAAAGTAATCCAAGAGTAAAGTACCTTTTCTCTTTCTTTATCTACCAACATTTTAAAAGAAAAAAAAAAAAAAAAGTTAGTGATGGGCTGCTTGGAAAGGCAAAAGTTGATGAAGTCAATAATCGGTCTGGATTTATTTAGTCAGAGCTGCTAAAAAACAAAACAAACAAGTAGGATCTGAGAATGATTTGAACTTTGGCATTTCATTGTGGCTGAATGTATAAACTTACATCTATCAAATGCCTGAGAATTATAACCTCAATAAAGCTGAGCAACTATCAACAGGCAAAGTCCCATTTAAATTTCTTTCCAAGCACAACTGAATTGATAAATTCAAGACAGGCAGAAATACAGCTTGGAAGTTTCAACTCTGGGGTTCATTTACTTCACTATCAAACCACTGGTTATCCACTGAAATATTAATTTCATCACCTGCAATAAACAATTACAATACATACTGGTTGCCAGGAATACATCAGCATGGAGTAAGAGAATTCAGCCTAGATGATGGCATTCATTTTATTACCTTGGTGGAATCTCTAAAATCCACTGCAACTGACCTAAATATAAACATATTATCTAAGTAGTGTATTTCTTCAGAGGAACTTTTCCCTATCTCTCAAGTCTCATCTTTCCAATTACATTATAAACTCCTTGAGGGTTAACTGTTTATTTTTAGCATTTAAAAATTATTTTTATTTTAAAAGGCTTGCCATAAAACAGTCCTTTTGAATTTCATCAAGAGAACATTAAAGTTCTTTATACCACTGGTTCTACCCTCTAAAATCATTTACTTGGCCCCATGTAATGATACAATTATAACTATATTTCATCGCTTTCTAAGTGCCAGGCACTGTTTTAAAGCACATTTAATCTTCTGAGATAAGTACTATTAATGCCATTTTACATGAGGACATTGAGGCACAGAGAGTTTAAATAGCTGCCCAAGGTCAAAGAACTTCTAAGTGTTGGAAGTGACATCTGAATCCAAGCAGTCCACTTTCTCAACCCATACTCTCAGTGTTTACTTTGTAGATTACTAAAACAGTATCATTCATTAATTTCTCCATTCATTCATCTACATTTCATTTGGTCCTCCCAACATCCCTGTGTGCTAAACAGGAAAGGTATACCCATTTTACAGATGAGAAAATAGGTATAAATGCAGAAGCTGGTTCCAGAACCCAAGTCTTCTGCCCTCTATTTATAGTACTTCTTACACTATGCCACTAAGATTATGAGATCACAGATCCTGAAATTAGAGCCTAAAAACTATATGGAGCATGCTCTACATATGAAAATGGGTACTTTATTAAGATATTCTTTTCACACATGGTCCTCTCTCATAAACTCTAATATATATTAAAGGGATAAACTGTTGGTCCAAAATTCTGGCAAGTGATAACGATGAGATTTGGTGGAACTGTATAAAAGCATAAAAACACTGGTTACTGAGGCTTTAAACCAAGAAAATAAAGTAATATTTCACACAGGCATAAACATGCTCCTGTACATACAAACCATAGAAAACATCTGTCTGCATCCCTGTAGCTTACTAGGTATTCTCAGTCATTTCACACTTAATTGGCAACCCTCCAAAGTAAAATATTCCCTTTCAGAAGAAAACCTCCAAATCATTAGAAACAAATCAACTTCATTTGATTGTTAGCAAGTATACCTTAATCCTTCTAGTATAGTCTGTCACATCAAAAAGTCAAATACCCATCAATTTGCTCCTCAAATTTACTAAGACTCCATGACTGGTACAGGTACTAGTGCTCCAACCTCCCAAACAAGTGACCCTAAGCAAACTGCATCCTTTCTCCGGGTCCTGGATAATCTGGAAAAAGGGGTTGTGTTCTAATGGTGTCTAAGCTCCCCAAGTTCTGTGATTTGGTTCAAGTAGCTTAGCCAATCTCTGATTCTACAACCACAATATTAGAAACACCACTGACTAGTTCACTTACAATTGTTAACATTTCAATTATTTTTAATGTTAGTGATACTCTAACAGAGTTAGTGATAACTCTGGTTAATAATAACTGTTGGAATGACTTTTATACAATTATGAAGACATTTGTGATAACTAGAGCTCACAAACGATTCAGATAAATTACACTAATGCCCTGCTTCAGGAAGAAGATGCCTTAGTACATAAGCCTAGCGAAGTAAAAGGAGATTTAAAAAAAAAAAAAAACCTACCACCAAGACAGTAAAAATATAAGGAGAAAGCACTACATTGGCATGGAGAAAACACCATTTTGATGTAACCTAAACAGTCACCAGCTCACTACGAAGTTACTAACAAGGACCTACAATCAATGTTCATCTCATTTTTCTTTTAGCACTACCTCACGACAATGCAAAATTTTGTTTAAAAGTCTACAACAAATGTGTTAAACATGTTTAAAAAACAAACTTGTATTACCATCATTTTGTGTTTTAAACTTAAACTTAAGACTTAGTTTTTAGGGAACAAAATACATAGCCAAGCTGTTAATAAAATAAGACTATTAACAGGCAGCCATGTATGGGAATTTCCAAGTCATTGCAGCAGTGGCTTAAAACACTGTACTGAATGTTTATTTTTGCTCTTTAATTCTATTCAGGAAATGGCAGTTTAATTTGAAGGATCTCAAGGACCCCCCAAAAAGCTGAAATCCATATACAGGCAGTGCCCACAAAATGCTAAAAGTTGTCAAAAAATGGCCAAATGCTTTTATTTTTGTGTACACCTTTGTAAGGGGTACAACTAAAGAACTGAAGAACTGATTTTTTTCAGGACCAAGAGATGAAACTTTAAAGTGGCTTTCTGGCCCACTCTGTAAATCTCCCTTCTTTTTCTCCTTTCCCCTCAAAACAATTTTTGTCAAAAATGATATACCTTCCTATTAATTAGAATGTTGTTTTTTGTTTTTGTTTCTTAAATGACTTTAGTCTCTGAATTTCACTTGAGGATAATGACAGTAAAATCCTGCTCAACAATTTCTAAATTCCTAAAGCCTCCTAATAGACCTATTATGGGTTAAATTGTAAACCCCCAGTCCTGTGACTGTACCTTATTTGAAACAGTCTTTGAAGATGTGATTAGTTAAGAAGAGGCTAAACTAGATTAGGGTGGGCCCTGAGCCAATATGAGGGAAAACTGGACATGGGGACAGACAGACACAGAGGAGAACACCAAGCGATGACTGAGGCAGAGATTGAAGTGCTGTGGCTCCAAGCCAAGGATTTCCGACAAATACCAGAAGTTAGAAGAGGCAAGGAAGGATCCTCCCCTATAGGTTTCAAAAGGAACACAGCCCTGCCAATAACTTGATTTTAGAATTCTAGACTCCAGAACTGGGAGACGATCAATTTGTTGTTTTAAGAGACCTGGTTTGTGGCACTTTGTTACAGCAGTCCTAGGAAACTAACATAAACCCTAATATATTTTGATCAATAAAATACCTGGAAATCTGCTGAAACAAATTAAATGATATAAAAAAATTCCTCTCATATTGGAAGAGACTGACTAGAAATGTTATCAACTAAAAAGGAAGACAGCCCTGTCCTCAAGGAATACTCCCTCTATCTCTGTCATTATGTGCACATTAATACATTAAGTTCCTTTCTGAATTGAAATATAGTAGGCCTATATGAAGAGGAAGATTTCTATAGACCCCTCCAAATTATGAGCACTAGTGCTCTGGTTAAGGACCTAATTTCCTAACAAATACCATAATGCTATAGATATCAGCCATTACCAATTTATTTGAATAGAGGAGCACATCTTTGGATAAAGACCCTATTCTTGTGTAAAAATATGTTTAGTCTACTTTAGTTTCTGTCAAAGCAACAACAAAACCACATATGATACCATTAGTGAACAAAATCTGGATAGAAATGCCACATGGTTTTGAAAAATACAAAGTGTAGTTTTCACCAGGGGAAACAAGGCAGTTCAGGTTGCACCCTGAAAAGAGCTCATGAACACTATATAACATTATGATCCCACAACCCAATGCAAAGTAAGCAGTAAGACATAGGAAGAAATAGGAAACAGGAGTTCCAATAAAGGTCATTTCAACATAAAGATGTTTCTTTGTGCTTAGGTTTCCCATTTGTAAAAACAACCAATAACCTACGGCTTCCATACTGGGTCCCCCAAACATATCCTAAGAATTTTTAGAGCAAGGGAGATCTTGCAACTGACCCTATAAAGTTCTTTTGGATGAATAAAGAATAATGTGATACTTTCCTAAATGTTTAGTCACCAGTTCATTTTTCTGAATGTTCAGTAGTGGAATGTGGATATTCCTAATGGCAACTTATGTCTTGTCTCCTTCCTAGAAAGATCTGAAGCAGCTTATATTAAAAACATGTATACTTATATACATAAAAGAATAAATGATATGGCTTCCCTAAGTGACCTGTCTGAAGAGAACATTCATTTAAATATTTCTGCTTGTGTGGGGGGGAACCATGTGACTTTATAGATGCAACTCAAATTTGCAGAAAAGTGGAGTCCACACCTTTAACATCAATTCCTCACACTTGTTCCCAGTGTGTCTGGCAGCACAAATAACTGCCTATGTTGCTCTACTGCAATTTTGCTCCTTCATCACTAGGCTAGGATGGTCCTGAGAGATAGAGCCAATCATATTTATGAAAGGCGATTTCCAGACAGCATAAGCCTGACCCCACACATTAAAAAGACTACCTACACAGCTGCCCTAACACTACCCTTAAGGAGCAAAAAACCAGCTTTTTAACCCCACATTCTTATTCCACAAAACCTCCGCAAAATGGCCACATTGTGTATATGTAAAGTGCTTCCTTAGTCTTCTGAATGTTTCTCTAAATGATATGCACACACATTAAATGACCTGACCGAAAAGTTACTTTTTAGTATACTCTCTACAACATCAGTTGCTCGAAGGACAATTTAGTCAACTCTTTATGTTCATTAAGATGATGTTTTCATTCAAGTGATTACAAAAGTCATATTGGGGGGGGGATAAAATAAATAAATGAATAAGTCATATCATTACCAAACTTAGGTCACTAAGCCAGATATTAAGACTGTTTTGTTCCAATTATTATTTTGGTAATTATAAGTGTACCCTTCTGCTCCAAATTTCACTTTTACTAGCTGACAGGCAACAATGAACCTTCCCAGCACTACTGGCTCACTATTTCCATTCCACCTGAAACTTTATCACCCAGGAAGCAGCAACAAGTGATCATCCACTGAGGTGGTTCCCTCCTCTTGGGCTTCAAACTTATCTCTGAAGGAGCTCCAATATTTTTCAAACTTTCTTTCTGGAATAACTGAAAGCACCAAGAGTAACAAAAACAACAGTCAACACTTGGATTGATGGGACATTCATGAAAAGGCTTTTCTTTCCTTTGAATATCTATTTATTTTGTAATAAATGGAGTCCGTTTGGAATTTTTGCTTTGCAAGCCCAATAATTTAAATTTGGGAGCAAGGATTTTCCTCAACTAACATGTTTAATATCTGAGGCTGTTCTGTATATTTTCTTAGAAATGAGGAGGGAGTAGTAGTGGAGGGACATCAGGCAGAAGATGGTAGTAAAATGAGAGGTAGAACTGTGGCTGGAATAGTTATCCTTTTGGCCTGTGTAAAAAAAAAAAAAAATTAAATGCCACTCATAAGACACTCACCTTCAGAATTTTTACAACCACTCTCTCATTGTTGGTGATGTTAATGGCCTCAAATACTTCACTATACTTTCCCCGACCAAGTTTTCGAACCAGTTGGTAATCATCCTGATTACTGTGAAAAGCAAGAAAGAGACATAAATGCCAAGATTTGGGATTAACCAAGTTTATGCCCACTATACATTCCATGCAGATGTTTCCATTAATCAAGCACTTGGAAGTGTCTGTACATCGCTCCACAACTCATTCCCTAAATGAAATTCACAACATAAACTTGGCTCCCTTTACTCTGCAGAGCTCCTAACCTAATTGGTTCCTCCTAACTTGGGGGAGAAGAGGTAGGAAGGCAACACTGAGCCAATCTAAAAGGAGAGTGAAGCATCCATCCTGGAGGCCCACAGGGTACTCCTCTACCCCTGGCTCCAGAGCACCTGCCTCAGCTTTCACACCCTCAATTTAAGTAGACAGTGCCGGCTTGCGAAGCTGAACGTCTTTAAAAAATCCCCTCCCACCCAGACTCATTTAGAAAAACTAAAAGGCAAAGAATTTTAATAGCTCAAGAGGACAGCTGTTTACTCCCCAGCCCAATAGAAAGCCAAAAGTGTGAGGAGGAAGGGCTGTCCCCTGCACCCTTTACCTCTTCCCAGGGGGAAAGGGAGGAGAGAGAAGAGGGGGGTGCGCCAAGTGGAGAGAGGCGGCCAAGGACATGTGCGGGGGGAAGGGGAGGTAGGGAGGGCTCGGGCTCCCACCCCAGACCAGAGAAAGCGCCGGCCCAGGAGAGGGGCAGGCCGGGAGACAGATCGCCGGGGGCCGAGTGCGGTTCGCGCTGAGGGGAGCGTGAGGGCCGGGCGGGGGGCGGCGACGGCTTTACCCCCAGCTCGGGACGTGCGCCTCATAGTCCCAGTACTCGCGGCTCCTCAGGCTGTTCACCTCGGCGTAAACCCGGGCCCTGCTGCCCGCGGCCGGGCCGGGCATGGCGGGCGGGACCGGGGGGCGCCGCGGGACACAGAGGGCGGCGCGGCGGGGGGCGCTGGGCGGCGGGCGGAGCAGGCGGCTGGCCGCGGGGCGCCGGAGGAGGAGGAGGAGTGCGGCGGCGGGCGGCCGCGCCAGGCC
>JAKSZT010034297.1:5494425-5524467 GCA_026826555.1 Tolypeutes matacus | reverse complement strand
AGGCCGGGCCCGCGGGGGCGGGCGGGTTGGGGGCGCGGGGGGCGCCGGCCGGGCCCGCCCGGCCCTGGAGCGACCGGCGAGGCGGAAGGGCGGGCGGCGCTCGCGCTCGGAGGCGGCCTCGGCTCGCGGCCCGGAGTAAGTGGCGGCGGCGGCGGCGGCAGCAGCAGTGGCAGCCGCCTGCCGGGAAAGGGGCAGCGGCGGCGGCGGCGAAGGAGGAGGAGAAGGAGGAAACCCGGAAAAGGGGCCGCGCTCACTAGGAGCGGCCGCTGCCCGGCCCGGGGCCGCTCGGACTCACAGCGCCCCCTGCAGCGCGGGGGGACCCGCAGGGCGGTGCTGGCCCCGCCCCCTGCCCCGCCCCCTCCACCGCCCCTGACCCTGCCCAAATTTTCCCCTCCGCAGTCTGGGCTAATGCTGTCACCTAAAGGGCCTCCCCCACTCACAGACTGTCGCACTCCAACCTTCCCCCTCCTGTCCCGACCCTGTCTGGGGACTCCTTCCCCAAGCCCTCCGCCCTCTAGTTACCCAGAGTTCACCCTCCCCTTCGGACCCAAACTATTCCCATCCAGTCCCTCCCTAATGACTGCCTCTCACCAACCCAGAATCATCACCCCCACCTCAAGATCCCCCCACGCCGTTCCTCCTCCAGGCCTTGCCCTGTCATCCATAGAGTCCTCAACCCTAAGATCCTCCCCCACCCCCCCCCCCACCCCCCGTTCTCTCTTCCTCCAGGGCCTTCCTTTAAGACCCTTCTCTTCCACTTTCCCCTAGATTCCCTTCCTGAAAGACTATTCCCTAAACAACTTCTGAATTATCACTTTGTCACTTAGTGCTCAAAACTGCCAGGTTGCTCCACTGTAAAGTTACTATTTTCCCCATGAATAAGTAATTTGAGGGGAGATAACTTAGACTATGCAAACGCCCGGTTTTTGTTTGGGAGGAGGGAGAGCCGGAGAATTGTGTGAGGGTTCTTGGGCTGGACTGCGGCTGGGGTGGCCAACCTAAGGTTGGCCTATTTTATTATGTTGCCTCCTAACCCTGAACACTCCCCTCTCTTTGATCTGGGCTGTTCTATTGTCTTGCTTTCCCACCTCACAACCTCTATCAATAGGACCTCCTCACTCAGCCCAGACTGTTCCAACTCCCATCCCTTTTCACACAGTTTTCTAGATGAGACACTGCTCCCTCCTCCTTGGTATTGTTAAGGGCACAGACTATGGTGACAGATCCATCCAGGTTTGAATCCCCATGCTGCTGCTTGCGAGCCATGTAACCTTGGGCTGATTACTTAACCTCTCTGTGCTGCAGAGTTTACAGTATAAAACCAGTAATAGCACTTACTTTACAGGGCAGCAGGGAGAACTGAACATGGTAGTTCTCGTAAAACACTTACACCAGTATCTGGGAAGTACTAAGTGCTCAATAAGGGTAATTACCCAGTATTATTAGTTCCAGACCCAGAGCCTTTCTCCTATCACTTTTCCTTCCCCAAGACTACAACATGCTCATCTCTCGGTTCTTTCCACCCTCCCAGCTTGGCCAGGGGCCTCTCCTACCTTCCCACTGTTGACTCTTTCTTCTACCTCGAGTCTCACCTTAAAGGTCACTTTACCTCAGCACCCTGTCCACATGGTTCATAGGTCTGCATGTTCTGTGATGATTTGCCTCCTAGTATACTGTCTGTTTCTTCCACTGTAAAAGCAGCATGAGTGCTCACCACTGGCACATCCAGCATCTTCCAAAGTTGGAGGTTTTCCATGAATACAGTGTTACCCCATGGATTGCTCATGAATTCCAAAGAGGAACCTGGAGGTCAACACCTTAACTGTGGATTGAACTTATCAAAAATGGGTCCAACTGACCTCTTGATGTGATGCCCCAAGATGGGACACAACCTCACCCATGTCGTCCTCCTGCCAAAAATGTTTACTCTGAATCTAATCAGAGGACACAGACAAATCCAACTGCAAAATGATTGGCCTGGACTCTTCAAAAACATCAATGTCACAGAAAAAAACAAAACCCCTGAAGTGGTCTTCTCAATTAAAGGAGACTGAGAGACAAAACTGCGTTAAGTGTATGATTCTGGATTAGATAGAGAATAAAGTGGGAAAGAAAGAAGGGAGGGAAGGAGGCAGGGAGGAAAAATACAGCTAAAAGGACAGTATTATTGAGATTATTGGGGAAATTAGAATGTATAATATATAAGTAACATTATTATATCAATGTTAAATTTTGTGAGTGTGATCATTGTATTTTGGTTATGCAGGAGAATCCCTTGACCTTGGGCATTACATGCTGTTGGGAATTGAACCATGACCCTCAAAAGGACATGTTCACACCCTAACCCCAGGTCCTGTGGATGTGGACTTATTTGTGAATAGTTTCTCCAAAGATCCTATTTAGATGAGGTCATTTGAATCAGAGTAGGCCTTGATCCATATGCCTGGAGCCCTAATAAGCAGAGGAAATTAGGAAGCAGTCTGTCAGTGAGGAGAAGCCAGAGATGGAGAGAGAGGGAGAGCACCATGTGATGGGGGCAAAGAGACATCTACAAGCCAAGGAACCCCAAGGATTCTGGTAAGCCAGCACCAGAATGTTATAGACTCCAGGAGAAAGTATGGCCTGACAATACCCTGCTTTTGGATGTCTAGCCTCCAAAACTGCGAGACAATAAATTCCTATTGTTTAAGCCAACCAATTTATGGTATTTGTCATAGCAGCCCTGCAAACCGAGACACATGCCAAGTGTTTAGGGATGACGTATATCATCTGCAACTTACCCACCAATGGTTCTCCAGAAAAAAAAGTGGGTTCCTGAGAGCAAGGCATACAAGGGGTGGGGAGCAATTGAGGGAAAATGTTAACAATTGGTGAATGTAGATGAAGAACACATGAGCTTGCAACTTTTTGGTAGATTTGAAATTTTTCAAAATAAATACTGAAGGAAAATAAATAAATAAGAGCATGCATGGAATATTGGGCTGTGGCATTTAATTCCCAAACCTGCAAACCTCCCTAAATTTCTTTCTTGTGAGGAGACACAAACATTTTTCAGCCTTAGGAAATGTAGCCTTAGGATTTCTTTCTGACAAGTTCCTACGAACTAGCCTACAGTAGAGGTTCTTAATCTGGATCCTTTGGATGAGCTTCCTGGTTTCCAGGAACCCCTGACACTGTAGGCAAATCTTGTGAGGCAGTGGAGGGGGCAGTGAGAGTGTGTGTGCATTCTTTCCTTAGCATCCATCAGATTCTCAAAGGAGGCCATGACCCAAAAATGGTTCCAAACCACTGGTCTAACTATTATATCCAACACTGGCAGGGGCCCCATTCCTTGCCTCCACCCTCACCCACCTCTGACCCCTCCCACTCTCCCTGCACCTTCCTCTCATCCTTCACCAACTAACCCACACCCATCTCACGTAACCTGCTCCCACACCTAGGATGCCTGAGGATTCGCCCACACACCACTCTGGGTGCAACACTCTCCTGGAGTTGGCTGACACTTCCCTAGTTCAGTCCTGAAACCAGCAGTCAGTCCTCTAGTTTGTTGGCCAAATTGAGTACGTTTTTCTGGCTCGTTGGCAGGTAGGTTAGGTTGGGCACCCTGCAGACCTGGCAGAGACCTATTGCCTCTCCTTTCTGCCTGTCTACCATGCAGCTGCCTTGGCAAGAGCTAAATTGGGCAATGCAACCCTTGCTGGAGGAATGAGTCTCACTTGAGTAGGGAGAGGGACAGGCCACTGGTCCTGCAGGGGTGGGTGACAAGGCAGGGAGGTTCAGCAAACCACAGTTGACTCCCCCTAATTAATCTATGGGTGCGGGTGTGAGGTTAAGTATAATTCAGGGTAGCACAAGGGAGAATGAGAGAACATCTTATGTCAAAAAGCCTATTGATTTCATAACAACTCCTCCTGTGTCCCTAAATGCCACCCAAACAGAAAAACAAACTAACTAACAAACAAACAGGTGGATTGGAGACAAGCCTAAACCCTGGACTCCAGCTACTTCGGCCTCAAAAACAAGCAACCCTCCCTCAGAACAGCTTCTATCTTCACAAAGCCTATTTCCAAAAATTTTCAGAGATTTACAGGCTTTTACTCTGAATTACTGCTTCTTAGAACTCTAGCTTAAGAAAATAATGAAAATTATGAACAAAAGTATTAATAGTGATGAGAATTTGTGTGCTTACCATATTCCAGGCCCTTTACAGACACCATGTTATTGAATCCTATAAAAACCCCTATGAGGCTAAAAACCATTACATTTACACTTTAACTGAGTGAATTGGATGGTACATGAATTATATCTCAAGAATGCTGTTAAAAAGAAAAATCTTTTCAGGTCAGAGCTGCTGTAAGGATCCCCTTTTTGCAGATGAGTAAACCAAGTTGCCAGTGACACCCTGATAACCCAGAGCAGAAACTGAGTTTGAACTTGGGTCTTTCCTCACTAAATCCATTTCCCTAACCCCTTTCTGATTCAATACGTCTCCGAAAAAGGCCCAAAGATGTTCTCACGAAAATCATCATCTTTAACCTTGAAAAATATGAAGCAACCGAAATCTCCCAATCTGGGGGCTGGTTAAGTGAACTGCAATACATCTCTACAGTGAAATGGTAGGCATCAGTTAAGATCATGATGCTGAGGAATTTTTAGTGATGAGAAAAGATTTATTTTTAAAGGTACAAAAGTAGTTATGGTAAGCAGAATAATAGTCCTCTTGCCCCAAGATATCCGTCTTCTAATCCCCAGAACCTGGGAATATGTTACCTTACATGGCAAAGGAACTTTGCCGGTGGGATTAAAGATCTTGAAATGGGGGAATTATCCTGGATTATCTGGGTGAGCCCAAAGTTATCACAGAGGTCTTTATAATGGAAAGAGGGAGGCAGGAGGGTCAGAGTCAGACGAAATGGACTAAGGAAGCAGCGGGCACGGTGATATGCTTGCTGCCTTTGGAAATGGCAGGGGACCAAGGAATTCAGCCTCCAGAAAGTGAAGAAGGCAAGGAAGGGGATTCTCCCTTCCAGCTCTGCTGACACCTTGATTTTAGTCCAGTGGGACCCATTTTCAACGTTTGAACTCCAGAACTGTAAGATTTACATTTGTGTTGTTTGAAGCCACTAAATTTGTCATTATTAGTTACAGCAGCCCTAGGAAAGGCATACTGCAGTATACATTCCAGGAGGAGGTTTCAAGAAAGTCTTTGTCCTCCACACTCCCACAGCTTGATGTGTATCTTATCAGGCTTTTTTTCTATGCAGTATGATATATCATACAACCTATGCTGTTTGTTTGCTTTGCTTTGCTTTGCTTTGCTTTGTTTTGCTCTGCTTCAGAGCAGGATACCAAAATGTATAGATATTTAGTAGGTAAGGGAAGCGGCTGTGGCTCAATCAGTAGGGCTCCCGTTTACCATATGGTAGGCCCAGGGTTCGGTTCCCGGGGCCTCCTTGTGAAGGCAAGCCCGCCCGCACGGCGTGGTTAGCTGACCCAGTGAGCACAAGCAGCAAGGGGGGGGGGATAAATGAATAAATAAATAAAATCTTTAAAAAAAAAAAAAAAAAAAAAAGATATTTAGTAGGTAAGATCTCAGCTGCATAACACCTGCACAGTCAAATGACTGGAAGGAAATACACTAAATGCCTTTGGGTCTTGGAATTATGTGATTTTGACTTCATAATAATAATAATAATAAAAATAACCAAGGTTTATAGGCTGCCAACTATCCTACACCTGTGCAACAACTTGTGGGTTAATTGGGGCTTTTCACCAGTTGGGGTGTGTGTGTGGTTAGAGGGTAGGGGAGTAGGGTCTCGCATTAGTTCCTTCTTTAATCCAAAGAGTCCCTATGGGTGTCCTTGAGCCTCCGGACAGGTGAATAAAACAGGCTGGGCTCCACCTGAGCACATTTGTACACAAATTGCTTAGAGATATCACCTTTTTATTCTATTTTTCCTAATCATCCTTACAGTGTGACCCATTTTTCCCTCTACCCAGAGAATATCTCTGATGTGGTGGTTGCTCGAGTGAGGTCCCCCGTTATTCACCCCTGTCTCATTGAGAAGGGGAGCACATTTTACACCCTCCCCTTCAATACCTACCCACTCCCAGAAGCTTAGTGACCTTAAACTCTCCTATTACTCTCAGGAAAGGATGAACAAACTAATTCAGACTAGGATGACAGCCATCTTTAAGGGATTTGCATTTTTATAAGGGTCAGGACTAAGAAATTTGGGGAGTGAATCTTTAATCCTGGAGTTTCAAGAAGTAAAATGGGGGAGAAGGCATTTTGGAGGGGGGGTAGTACTTTTCTAAGGGACCTGCCCACTCCACACAGGTGAGCGGTCTAGAGGGCAGTGGATTGAATTCCATAGTAGCAGGTACACCCTCTAGCAAAGCCATTATAACTTGCAAACAGTCGTCATCTTCCTGCCAAACTGCTCCCCTGCAGTATCTCTTAGTCTAACCAAATTGTCCAGAACCACCATCAAACCCCGCATCCCATTCATCACCACATTCAGTTGGCTTCCAGCCCCTTGCCCTGGGGACCACAACCTTTGCCCTGACTCAGTCCCACAGCATCTTTCCTCCCTGGACTTTCTGCAGGGACCTTTTCCACAAAGATCTCTCAGCTTTCAGGCTCACCAAAGGTTAATCCAGGGGTCCTTAACCCAAGTTGGTGGCTAGAATTCAGCAGGTCTGTAAACTTGGACAAAAAATGTATATCTTTACTGAGTAGCTTCTAAATGAAATTCAGCATTTCCTTCCATTATGGACATGGACAACAAAACACTGGGGTATTAGCCGTGCCTGTGACTTTATCAGCAGTAGAAATCACAGATATTTGCTTATCACTTATAGTTGGTGCTGTTTTGAAGCAGAAAAGTTTACTCTCCAGAAAGGCCAGTGCCTCTGTTGGAGTAAGCAAAAGAATCTGGAAGAATCCTCTTGAGGTTGGGCATTTCCCCCTGCATTCCAGTCCCTACTCATCCTTACTTTAGGGCATTTATTTAGAAGAATTCTAAATAAATCTTCATTTATTTGGGGCAAATTTCACTTGCCCCAAGGTGATACTAGCTGCTATTCCCTGAAGGAAAACTAAACTAAACTAAAAGATTTTGTAAATGCAAGCTCTACCTTTTGTTTTGGGAAACATTCCATTATGGTTGCTTGTGAAAGTCCTCCTGTTTGGCTGGAAGATAGCACAGAAACCCCAGAGGCTAGTGCTGGGTCCTACAAATCTTGGGAGCCTGCCAGCTCTGCTGCCCGCAAGAACAGAGTATAGCAGAGGGGAAGGTAGACGCTCTGGCAACCTCAGAAATCATACTCCAAGGCCAAAAAGAAAATCAAAACCACACATCCTTAATGTGTGGCCAATCCCTTCCTTGAGAAGGTGGAGGAGGAGACACAGACAACAGTGGAGAGAGATGGTTGGGAGGTAATGGCTGCAGCCATGCTAGACATCGCTGTCATTGCTGGAACCATTGTTGAGTCAAGCCTGCACTCGCCCTAATTAGCAGAAGACTTGGATGGTCCTACCACACTAATACATTATGACCATCTCAGTCTCGGACCCCATTCTAATTTTGCCATTTGTCCCAATAATGTTCTTTAGAACAAAAGGCTGCCTCCACAGAATCATACTTAACATTTAGCTGTCATGTTTCTTCAATCTCTTTCTGTCTAAGGGTGCCTCAGTTTCCTTTAGAAGATTACAGGTCAGTTATTTTGTAGAATGTTCCTCGATTTGAGTTTGTCTGATGTTTCTTCATGATTTGATTTAGATTACGTGTTTTTGGCAGAAATATCACAGAAATGATGCTGTGTTCTTCTCATTGCATCCATTCATGCAATTTTCACGTGTCCCCTTACTGGAGATATTTACTTGAAAACCACTATAAAGTTTTACCTTTGTAATCAATATGTATTTTATGGGTAGGTATTTTGAATTTAGGTAACTATCCTGATCCTCACCATACTTTCAATTTATTCATTCATTTATAGATTGATATTAGTGTGGACTCATGGGTTCCTATCTTACTCAATGGCTTGTAATTGATTTTTTTTTTTTCAATGAGTTTTTTTTTTTTTTCTTTTTTTACCGGGAGGTCCTGGGGATCGAACCCAGGTCCCTCCATATGGGAGACGGACTCCCAACCATTTGAGCCACATCTGTCCCCTGGTAATTGATTTTATCACTTGTTATTTCAATGCTCAAATTGTCTCTGATTTGGCTAGTGGGAGCCCCTTTAAGCTGGCTTCAGTATCCATTTTATGGGTTCCATTGTTCTTTGAATGCTTCTTTCTTTTCTGGTACAAAAGATGTTCAAGGCTTATCTTGGACTTTCCCTGCCCCACCCCAGAAATCAACCATTTCTCCAGAGGGTCCTGATTTCTTTTAGTGAAGAATGGTGTTTAGAAGCCCAAATCTGTGTGTAAGATGTACTCACTGCTATTGGACTATTTGCTACTCCCAGACCCTCTCCAGTGGACTGAGCTAGAAATATATGTATGTTTCATGCTCATATATGTGTGTAACAGTGCTCTGGGCCTAACCACTTGCAGTAATGGCAAAGGCCCTGAGGCAGAAGCACGCTGGTGCCTCTGAGGAACAGCAGGAGTCCTGTGGCCAGATGATGTCAGCCAGGTAAGAGAGAGGATGGTTCAGGCAGCACCTTGTAGACCATTGAAAGGACTTTGGCTTTTATAGTGAGGGAGATGAGAAGCAGGAGACATTGTTTTCTAAAGAATTGCTATGCCTGCCAATGTGGAAGCAGGGAGACCAGTCGGAGGCCTGGCAGTGAAGCAGGTGAGTCAGGAGGAGGATGGGAAATGGTCAAGTTCGGTAGGCAATTTTTAGGGGGAGCCAACAGGATCTGTGAAGGATGAGGCGTGGCTTGCAGAGTGTGGGAGAGATCAGTGCCTGGCACAGGGTGCTATGTGAGTGTTAAATAAACAAAGAAATAAGAAAGATTGTATGCAAAACACTTAGCACAATACGTGGTATAGACTAAACATCATTACCACTGTTTGATTTGTTTGCTTGTCAATTTATGAATGAGGGTGAAACCTTTCCCAGCAGGCTCCTTATGTCCATCTACCCAGTTCTGGCCCCATCCTGGAATGCTGACCATGTTTTCACGGTACCCAACCAGAGCTCCCACCCTTCCCAATGAGTCAAAACTCCTACTTTCTTTGAGCCCTGTGCCTGCAGGGTATGGGTTGGGATCTGATAAGCTAATTCACAATAAGGTATTGACATATTGCAAGATACCTACCCCTCCCGGGAGTACTGGCATTTTTCAAAAGGCGGCAACTCATTTACTCTACTCCTGGGACTGTGGTGGAATCTCTGACAACGTGGCAGGTCGGCAAAGGAGGCATCCTTCAGGTCACACCTTACCTTGATGTGGAGGGCTCCACCCTGGGCAGGCTGCATTCCTCCTCTTCCTTGCTGTGCCCAAAAATCCTGGGCATTTCCCTGCTCTACGCATCACAAGAACACAACCCACATTTGACCAAACAGCCATGCATTTCAGATGCTTTCCCCAAGGTGGGTAGGACCTAGCATAGCTACCCTGTCTCTTTGGCACCCCTCCACCCCCTCCCCAGCCTCCACATGTGGGATGCTTAACTGGACAGTCTTTCCTCATTAATCAGACTGGACCCACTGACAGAGGCTCCCAGAGGAAGAGAGAGAGAAAAAGACTGGGAGGCTATAAGAATAAGCCATGAAATTGTTAGCAGTGCTTATCTGAAGGGATCTTTAAGGAAAATTTTAAATTTTCTTCCCTGTGCTTTTTGTATTTTCCCATTTTCAACAATAAATACAAATGATATATATATTTTTAAAGTTTAAAGTTCTTTAAGAGAAAGCCAGCAAATAAAATTGGCAGGAAAATATCTGGGAGTAAATCAAGCAAACTTAAGTCCCTACCTGGGCACACAGGGAAATGGAGAGTTGGGAGTATAGGTCCTTACCTAGAAAAACATAACTAGTTGTAGCGGAAGCAAAGGAAGCCAAAACAGCTAAATGGGTGGCAAGTTGCTAAGAGGTCTTCAGATTTTCAGCAGTGGTTTTCAAGCAGGAGTGATTTTGGCCCCCAGAAGGCATTAGGCATTGTCTGGGGACATTTTTGGCTGTCATGACCGAAGGGGGAATATTACTGGTATCTAGTGGATAGAGGCCACGGGTGCTGCTAAACATCTGATGATACTCAGGAGAGCCACCCCACCCTCCACAACGAGTTTTCCCATCCAAAATGTCAATAGTGCTTAAGCTGAGAAATCCTGGCATATAGGAATAAGGCCCTAGGGGGGGAAATGCAGAATCTGAAGAGTCCACACTCTGATTGTGATTATGTGAACACAGAGCCAAGATATGGTGAAAGCTCAGTACATCCCAACCCCAGCCGCCAAACCTGCTCTTTATCTCCATGCACTCCCCTGCTACCTACACCTCCCCCTGGGGAATAAGGGATAAAGTAAAGGCAAGCCGCCCCCCCCCCCAGCCCCCGAATAGAATTCCTATCCCTACCATGAAACATGTGCAGCTGTTAAGAATGAGGTTGGTCTGTAAGTCCTGCCATTGAAAAAATGCTCAGAATATATTAAGTGAGCAAAGCAATGATCCAACAATATGTATGGCATGGTCCATTTTTGTAAAAGTAAACCATACAAATGGGTATTAACACTTGCTTATGTGTGTAACAAGGCATCATTAGATTAGACAAAAAATTGGAAACGTGGGCTCATTCAGTTAAAATAATAAGTTGAGGACATGCATTTTCCTTTTCCTTTTCCCAAAGTCCCACCGAAATCAGAGTTAAGAAACAAAAAAAGGTGTAAACCTACAAAAGAACAGAAAACAGCTGGAGAGGGACGATAGCAGATGAGAGATATTAAAAAAATTTAGGAAGAGAGAAAGCAGGTGAGTTAGCAGAGCCAAAAATGCCTGCAGAAGGAGAATGCAGGCAAACAGACGGCCACCTGCCAGCCTGTGCAGTGTCTTTGTGTGAGGATGAAATGACTTCGCTTCCTCTAGATACTTGACTTCCATCTGGTGAGAAACTGACATAATATGGCACATACATGCCCCACTTTACTGACATCTGCTGGAAATTTATCACAATAAATGGACAAAGCCACAACGTCCCCAAGGTGAGCAGCACTGCCCAATCTGCACACCTGTACTTGGTGGACCCCACGAGAAGCAGGAAGACTCAGGGACTAAAACCCAAGGATTCTGGGAATTATGTCAGAATGATGTGTCGAAGGTAGACCAGCACTGAAAACCAAAGTGTGGCTGGGAAGCCTGTACAAGAAACAGCAAGACCACTGTGGCTGATTGTGTTTTCCAAATATGGCCACAACAGCCTCTCCCATTCCACATGCTGTTCCTCAATGTGACGGTGACACACTCCTCCTAGTGAGACGGGGCTTCTGTGTTCCCTCCCCTTGAATTGGGGCAGGCTGGTGACTTGCCTGTAATAATAGAATACAGTGGAAGCGGACTGTGTAGTTTCCGAGGCTAATTTCCTAAGCCTCCAAGAATATAATTCCACTGCCAGGTTTGGGGAAAGCACCAAATAGCCCATACAGAGATACCACATGGAGAGTCCCCATAACCACATGAAGAAAGAGAGAGAGCTGCTTCATCAGCTCCTTGCTGTTCCAGCTTCAATTCTCATCAGGCCACAACCACAGGAGAGATCCCAAGCCAGAACCACCCAGCTGAGCCCTTCCCAAACTCTTCAGCCACAGAAGCTGAGAGAGAGTAAAACGCGTGCTATTCTTTGGAGCCATTAGCTGGGGGGTGATTTTTTTTTTTTTTTTTTTTACTTAGCAGTTATAACTGGGATAACCACCTGGGACCCCTTTCCAATCTGATGCCTCCAGGCAACTACTCCTTCCCAACCTTGACAAAAGATTGCTCTGTGGGAAAATTGAACCGAGAGGCTATAGACCTAAGGACACCAGGCACAGCAGAAGGCAGAGCAAGAAAGGCCATTCTGAAAACAGGGACATTCTGTGCAAGTCTGTATACCGACTGGTGAGAACCCTGGCCCCTCCCACCACTTGGTTCCAAGAATGCTGCCAGCCAGGCATATATCCTCACACCAACAGGAGACTGGGAGCATTATCTCTGGAGAAATGGAACCTCCCCCCACACCCCCTGCCCCTGCACAATTCACCTGTAGGCATTGTGGGGTAAGCTCAGCCTCCACATAGCAGCACACGTGAGCCTTTTAAAAGAAATGTTAGCTTTCACTATAATTAATATTCTCAGAGAGAGAGAGAATAAGATATTGCATCTGTGAAATATGAACAAGATTTTATTTTTTTAAAGTAATGTCTTGGTTTGGATTTCCCCAGAACTGGACTCCAAGACAAAAATTCCAGTGCAAATAATTCTTGGCAGGTATTTCCAGAAAATACTGGTTAAGGACTGGGGAAGTGAACAAAGCCAGTAAAAGGGGTGTTATAAAGTCAGTTACTACTGTAGGCAACTGGGGCGTGATCCTGCTGGGGGTCCCTGGGAGATGGTATAGAACAGACCTCCGTCAGAGGCATGGAAGTCGGGACATGTATCCATCAAGTGCTTCTAAGAGCATGGTGCTCCCAGCCGTGCTGCAGTCAGGCTGAGGATGCTATCTGGAAGTAAAAAGCCCTCAGGGAGAAAGCCATAGATATCTGCAGTAAACAGCCTTGGGCACCATGGGTATGGCAGATGAATGCACCAATAGTATCTGCTATGAGAAGCAATGGAAAATAAAGAGTTGTAAATTAAAAATGTGAGAGCAGAAATAAAATGTTCAATGGACATTTGAGTAAGAAAATGTTGAAGAAACCTCTCAGAAAGCAGAATACACAAGCAAGAGAGAGGAAAAATAGGGGAAGAAAAAAATCCAAGAAGCCCACCATATAAACTAGTAAGAGTTTCAGTAAAAGAAAATGGAGTGCAGGAAATTGCTACAAAAATTACATCGTAAAAATTTTCCAAAAACATGATTTTCCAGGTTAAAAGAGACTATCAAATGCCCAGCAAAATGACAAGAATCACATCTAGGGCACATCATCAGGAAATTTCAAACCACAGGGGTTAAAGCGAACAGCCTAAAAACTTCCAAAAAGACAATATAGGCCTTATACAAAAGATCAGGAATGAGAATGGCATTGAACTTCTTAACAATCACACAGAATTTAATAGCTTCAAAAATTCTTAAGAGAGGCCCTGCCTTGATCAAGATGGCAGAGTGACACGCTCTAGGGCTCCGTCCCCCAACAGATGCTGCTATGACAAACACTGCCCAATGAGTTGGCTTAAACAACAGGAATTTATTGGCCCAAGGTTTCAGAAGCTAGAAGGTTTGCTTCCTCCTGGGGTCAGTAGCAGTCTCATTGGCAGCAATCCTTGGGTTCCTTGGCTTTCCTGTCATCAGGTGATGTCCTTTCTTTTCTCTTCTGGGTTCTGCTGACATCTGGCTTCTGGCGCCTCCCCATGGATTTCTCTCTATTTCTGAATTTCTTCGGCTTATAAAGGACTTCAGTAACCTGGATTAAGACCCTACCTCATTTAGTTGGACACACCATAACTAGAAGAACAATTTCAAGAGATTCTATTTATAAAGGTTTCGCACCCATTGGAATGCGGTCAAGACCAAGAACATGCCTAAATTTGGGGTACATAACTCAAGCCACCACATATCAGAAGGAACAGCTAAAAGAGTTGCAAGTCATCTTCCCAGAGGAATAGGACGCAGAGGTGGGATAGGTGTGGGATGTTGGGGGGTCATTACTTTTTTGGCTATAAGCCTTGTAATGTTATTTAACTTATTGATACCATGAGCATGCATTCATATGATCAAAATGGAAAAAAAATAGTTTTTACAAAAGACAAAAGAAAAAATGGAAGCAGTCTAAATATCCATCAATGGGGAGAAGCTAAATAAATTGTGATATATTCATTTAATAGAATACAGTGTTGGGCATAGAACAAGGTAGCTTTATGTGTCCTAACACGGAGGGATTGTCGAGAATCTGTGTGAATGCAACTGGCAAATAATAGGTCCAGTCTGTCAGCATTTATATATAACACATGCACATACAATACAGCTGTGTGTTTCCTATGGAAATAGAATATGTACAAATAAAATAGAGAAAGTTCGAGAAGAATACATATATACATATATAACAGTCATAACCCCAGGGTCAGATGGAGGATAAAGGTCACAGAACATTTTCTTCTGTTTAATTTTTTTTTCCCAAAAAAGATAATTCTTCTATCACCTGTAAAATTAAATTTAAATTAAAAGAATCAAATATGGATTAGCCTTGAAAATTTTGTGCTAAGTGAAAGAAGCCAGATACAAAAGGTCACATATGTGTGATTCCATTTGTAGGAGATATCCAGAATAGGCATATCCATAGAGACAGGAAATAGATTAGTGGTTGCCAGGGTTGGGAGAATTGGGAAATGGGGAGTGATTGCTTAATGGGTATGCGGTTTCTGTTTGGGATGATAAGAAGGTCCTGGAACCTGATATGGGTGATAGAATGTTGTGGATGTACTTAATGTCACTGATTTGCACTGTTTAAAATGGTCACAATGGTAAATTTTGTTATGTGTGTTTTACTACAATAAAAAAATTACACAAGTAAAAAAAAATTGAAAATCAGGAAGATTTTACACCAAACTGTAATAGTGGTTTCTTTTAGGGCAGGGACGGGGATGGAGGGCAAAGTGGGAAGATGGCCTTTTTACTCTATGTGATTAATGGGCATTCATCTTTGTTTTATAAAGGCTGTGATATCTGAAAGACTTTTTCTTTTTAGGAGGTACTGGAAATTGAACCCAGGACCTGGTGTATATGAAGCAGGCAGTCAATCACTGAGCTACACCGGCTTCCTGATATCTGAAAGACTTTTGAAAAGAATGGGGTTCAAGGGTCCTGACTGGCCTGGTACATGTCTCCTGCTTTTGACCCAGGAGGAGGGCAAGGGTTCTGGCCTGTCAAGGGTGGGGCCCCCCCACTCCAGCGGGGATCTGGTAGAACCAGCTGTGATGTCAGAAGGGCACGTGACAGGGTGACTCACTTTTTTAGGAGGGGTGGCAATGACTCCCTCCTCTCTTTCCACGTGAGTTGCCTGTGGGCCTGGAACCTACTAAGTACCCTGTTTCAGCAATCCTAAAGGAGTCCTTTCCAAATCAGTAGAAACAAGTGGGGATTTCAACCTGGGCCTTGGTACAAGGCTGGAGCCATACACCAGAGTTGTGCAGGGTTCATTGATTAGACAAAGGGTGAAGAGAAGAGGATTGGGTGGAGGGAAGCTGGGGAAGAGTCTTGAAAATGGGGATCTGGGGCCCCTGGGCCTGTGAGGATACTCATCAAACCCTGAGCTTCATGAGCGACCTTTGATTTTCCAAGAACTTCTAAGTAGAGCCATTTTCTTATTTGACCCTCAAGACTAGCTGTGAGAGACATGGAACTGGTGTAAATATTCCCATTTTCCAGATGAGGAGACTGAGGCCCATGGAGAAAGTTATCTCCATCTAGTGTCCTCTCATCCCAGCCCACGGCCTCTCTTTGCCTTTTTAACTGTCACAGGGTCCCTCCTGAGAGGGAAACAGACACCACGGCTCCCGAGACAACGTTCTCCCTCCTTGGGCTCCAGTGTCAGCTCAGGGGCTGGTACTGGGCTGGCAGGAGCCATGGATCCATGACAATGGTCTCTCCAAGTGAGTCACTCCACGCGAAGCTGACATGGCCTGAGCCACTCTCAGAGCGGCACTGCGCTGAGCGCTTTACATACACTGTCTCGTGGCAGTCTCACCTCAAGCCTCTAGTCTAGGTGAATTAGCACCATTAGACTGGCCATTCAGTCAAATCTGGTAACCCTGTTTTTACATTTCTTCATTTTGTTTTTAACAGATAAGAGTAAGTCAAACAAACAGTGAGCGACTCAACTCTTTCTTTTTTTTTTTTTTTTCTTTTTTCTTTTTTTATTTTTTTATTTATTTATTTTTTTTAAGGATTTATTTATTTATTTACTTTTATCCATTTTTACACCCCTTCCCCCTCCCCCCCCCCGTTTTTGCTTTTTCTGTGTCCATTCGCTGGGCAACTCTGTGTCCATTTTCTGCCCTCTCTTCTCATCCTTCTCCTCCTGTCTTCACTGGATTCAATCCTTGGAATCTCTGATGTAGGAGAGAGGCATCCTGCCCGCGCAACCTTAGTTGCTGGTTTTTCGGTGCGTCTCATCTTGCCTCTCCCTTGTGTCACTCTCCTATTATGTCATCATCTTGCTGTGTGGCTCGCGGGAACTGGTGGTGCGCTCGCGCACAAGGCCTGGCGGCCCACGCACCTTCTATATATTTTTTAAATTTTTACCAGGAGGTCCCAGGGATCGAACCCAGGTCCCTCCATATGGGAGATGGACGCCAACCAGATATAGCCCCCTGCTATATTTCTTAAGGTTGACCAGAGATACCTAGAGTTACAGTCTTTTCCCATACAGGATGGACATATAATAAATCAGGCTTAGTTTATCACCAGCATTCTAAAAACCAGACCTAGGGAGGAAAACGAGGTCTGGGGACACATGCATGGTTTCTAATATAGCGAATGTTTAGCCCACCCTGATTATCACAGAATCAGGACAGAATCAGGTCAACTCTTTCTTGCTTCCTGCTTGCCTCTGCTCATCGCCCACCTACTTGTTGAGAACTTGGACTGGGCTAGTCTCTCTGAGGCACGGGGTACAACGGTGGACACGACAGATGTGTTCCTTCCCGCCTTCAAGAGCTGATGGTCTTCTGGGGTGGCAGGGCAGTGAGACCATAAACGTGTGTGATCACTCTCGATCTTCACAACATGCCGGCCAGGGTGTCAGGGCAGGTGCCAGTGGTGGGCCGAGGGTCGTGCAGAAAAGGGTTGGCAGAGAACTCAGGTCTTCTGCAGCCAAAATAGAAAGAAATGGAGCCACAGGTGAGAAGGAAAGGGGGTGCTGTGGGTGCCCCAGAGGTCCTGAGGCCCCATTAAACACACAGCTAGGGGAGAACTCTGGACGCTAGCAACCACTCCCCATAGCAGCTTTATTTTTCTTTAGCAGCAGTTTTATTCCCATACCAGACAATCCATTCAAAATGTATAATCAACGGCTTTCAGTATAATCACAGAACTGTGCATTCATCACCACAGTCAATTTGAGAACATTCTCATTGCTCCAAAAATAAAAATTCTTTCCCCCTATACTCCCCATATCATTGACACTTAGCACTGGTATCATGCCTTTGCTACACAACTGACAAAAGAACACTACAATCCTATTGTTAACCATAGTCCATAGTCTGTACTATTTTTTGTTTGTTTGTTTCCCCATATACCAGCTTATTATCAGCCCCCTGCACTAGGATGTACATTTGTTTCACTTCATGGAAGTTTATCCTCTAGCTTTCCTTCTAGTCACATACATGACCCTAAACTTCCCCTTTCAACCACAATCACACCCATGATTCAGTACTGATGACGATACCTACAACGATGCCTCGCCATCACTGCCTTCCATCTCCATTTACAATCAACCTTATTAACAACTCTGCAAAATTAAGCATCAGCTCCCCCTTCTCCACCCTCCTGGTAGCCTATGCTTCAGATTTTAACTCCACGAGTTTACTCATTATAATGCGTTACTATGAACCAAATATAATGTGTAACATAGTTTGATTTAAAAAAATTTTTTTTAATGTATCCGGTACATTTAACTGAGAAATGTATATATTTATTCATCTGTGTTTACTTTTTAGTTTTGAATTGTTTATATTTTCAATTATTAAATGTACAAAATGAAGTCAAAAAATAAAAATTAAAAAGAGCATACTCATTATAATTTGTACCAAAGCCATCATTTTATCTAATTCTGTTAGCAACCGATGTTGACTGAATTAAGGGAGGCTCAGAGAAGCTGAGTAGCTAACTCAGGTCACACAGCTAGTGGGAGATATAAGGGCGAGGAGACTTTGTTGGCTTTGGACTCCAAAGTCAGTTCCCTTCTTCACTCTGTATCACTCATTGAAACTCAGAGGAAAATGGATGAAAGCAAGAGTTACTGGGATTCTGGCTTTCTAGACTAATAGCCTCCAACATGTCAGCGCTTCGAGGTTTACAAAGCACTTTGATGCTCACGTCTTTGTAGCAATATTCTGTTCCTTCTTTTGTGGTCGATTGGGTGGGACCTCTGCTCTAGAGCATGTGTGTCAGCAGGACACAGGTGGCACCTAACTGGGTCACCGAGCAGCATGTAGTCAAGCAAGGGTCTGTTTACAAAGGGGCAGGTAGGGACTAGGAAACCAACAAGGCAGGTACAGGCACAAGGGCCCTGGGTCGACAACAGCCATCCTCCTCCTGGCCTGAAGGAACAAGGGGAAGAGTGATTTCTAGACCCAGGAAGAATGGTGTTGCTGGGAGAAGGGGCGAGGCAGGAGCTGGGGCCTTCGGTAGCGGCATACAGTCAGCCCATGGTGACTTGGAAGGGAAAGAGTTGGAAAAGACATACCTCTTCCTGCCTTCCAATATCCTGCCTATGCCTCCCATTGGCTGAACACAACCTGAACCTGGAAGGCAGGGAGCCCATTTTTGTAGCCCATACAGGTCCCCCTCCCAAGGCACAGAGCAGGGTGGAAAGGGTGGCAAGTGGCCACGGATGATCAAATGGAAGTGATCTCAGCCCAGCATGTGGGATCCAGTGTTAACTCAGCTGGCACTGGGCTTGGTTCAGATGACCCAAGCGGGCCGACAAGGTGGAAAAGTCACCATTGGAGTCAATGGATCCTTGTTTTAATTAACCTGGTAGAAGTTGGGATTCTGTCACTTGCACCTGGAAGGGTCCTGGCTGCTGCAGGTGCCTGATCCATAGGTGCCTGCAGTTGTCTAGGGCTGAAGTCAGGCCCAGAATCTTCCAGTCCTGGGCCACAGGAGGTGGTTTGTGAGCACCGGTCCTTGGAGACAGGGGAGTCCTGAGGGCCCAGTCTAGGCAATGAATCTAAGAATGGGGAGCTGTCTCCAAAGGCGGCAGCTTCTGTGCAAAGTCATGACAACCACAACAAATATAAAACTCTCACCACCTGCCAGCTCCTGCTCCCAGTGCTTGGCATGCATCAAATCTCATCACCCTCTCCAAAATCCTCTGGGCCTGATACATCCCACCCCTGCAGATGAGGAAACTGAGGCACAGAGAAGTTAAGTCACTTGCCAGAGCCAGGATTTGAACCCTGGAAGCCTGGCTTTTCTTAATAATTTTTTTTTTCCTCACCCAGAAAACCCTCCTAAATAAAATGCAATGAAACCCCAATATATAAAGCAGATATTTGCCAAGCTGCTCTGGGGGTGGGGGTTGGGGGCTGAGGTCAGGATTCAGAGACCCCGTAGTTGAGCTCCCTGAGCCTCACCCCCACCATGTGGAATCCCCTTTCCCTGCCCATGTGAGCACAGCTAGTACAGGGTCTAGTGGTGTGGAGTGTGGTGGGAGGTAGGGACATTCCTGGACCCATGTTCAGAACCTCAAATGCACTTTGGGTGTAGTTATTTTAGGAGTATCACAATTATATTTGCATCACATGCTTTTTAAAATTAAGGAACATTAATTTGTTCAATGTAAATGCTTCAAATATATTACAATATGGGTAACTCTGTTATGGCTCTTCTCCTCCTCCTCCTCTTTGTCCTCTCCTTCCTCTCCTTCCTCCTCCTCCTCCTCCTCCTCCTCCCCCCTTTTCTAAAATTGAGATATAAATTCTCCACTAAAAGGAACCAGGGCTCTTTGGGAGAAATGGCTGGTTCCAGTCTGGGGCAAGGGAAGTATAGATGAACATGTAGTTTCCAATAAAGTAAACAAGCATTCAGAAAATGAGAGAGGCTTGTCGAAAAGACACAGGAGCTAGTTGGAAGGGGCTCTGACTGGACAAATTTGGGATGATCTGAGCATCAAATTAAGTAATACTAAAGGATTACAACTCACAGAATAACATAATAATCCATGAGTCTAAACTGATATGAATTTGAAGTAGAATTCCAATTAATAAATGAAAAAGGAAAGATGGACTTAGAAAAATCACCATTTGACAGCTGTCATAACAATTTAGTCAAGCAAGAATCAGCAATACATGGTCAAGGGGGTGGGTGAAAGCATGCTGGGAAAGAGGGTATTTACGTAGTCTCAAAGACTCTCTCCACAAGAGACTGATAAGTTACAAAGGGAAAAATAGTAACTTTACAGTGAAGAAACCTGCCAGACACCACCTTAACCAAGTAATCAAAGCTAAGCTAACCAAATAGATATCATGTGCTTTCTGACACACTGCCCTGAGAAGGACACATCACTTCCAGGGCGATCCTGTCAACAATGCTCAGGAGGAAACAACAGATAAATTGAGGAGCATTGCCCGGCTTTTACCATTCCAAAAATGTCAAGGCCAGAATGACAGAGACTAAGAAACTGTTTCATATCAAAGGAAACTAAAGAGACATGAACACTAAATGAAATTCTGAACCTATGCGTGTGTGTGTATATATATATATAATAGACCTATGTATTTTATATATATATAATAGACCTATATATTATACATAATAGACCTATATATAATATATAATAGACCTATGTATTATATATATAATAGACATATATATATAATATATACATATTAGACATTGGTGGGACAATTGACAGAATTTGAATGAGTTTTCTGATTAGATAACCATATCGTATCAGTGTTAATGTTCTGATTTTTATAATCTTACCATGGTTATATAAGAAAATGTCCTTGTTTTTAGAAAATACGCACTGAAGTATTTAGGGATAAAGGGACAAAGGGGTATCAGGTCTGCAACTTACTCTCAGATGTTCAGAAAAATTTCTCTTTATATATATTTACCTATATGTGTGTGTATGCACACAACAAAAACATATACACATAGAGGGAGACAGAGAGAGGGAGAAAATGATAAAGCAAACAAGTAAAATGTTAAAATTTGGGAGATCTGGGTAAAGGAGGTATGGCAATTATTTATTCTATTTTACAACTGAAATTATTTCCAAATAAAAAAGTTTAAAATTAGTGCAGTGTAAGAAATATGCCTCATGTACTTGGATTATTAGTGTTATCCCGCAAGGGGAAATTTATGATCCGAGGAAAGCGTTCAGGAACAACAAAGACAAATTCAACATATATATTATCTGACCAGATAAAACAAGCTAATTGTTGATTGGTGAATGCTGAAGGTTATGATTAGTTTTCAGGCCATTACTAATCATAAATAAGTACACAATTTTTAAAAATGGAGGTGTACCATATATACGTACGGTTCATTAAATACATAATATAAAATATAATATATCTTAGATTGTATCTTCTGTTAGAGCATATGTTTTCTGTTATATATTATATATATCCTGTTCTATTTTTATATACAGAAGTCACCCTAGCCTCTCTCTCTCCATCTCTCTGGCAGGCACTACTCTATTACTACTCACTCATAATCTTATTTAATCCTTCCAGGAACCTGGCCAGATGGAATCATTATCTTCATTTTACAGAGAAGGAAACTAAAGAAGACCACACACTAGCAAGGGGAAGAATCCAGATTCAAACCATTGTCTTTTGAATTCCAAAACTCATATTTTTAAGCACTCTGTTGTTCTACTTATTGATGTGATTGCCAACAGCATTGACAGAGAACCAGTTGTCTTAGTTTCCTCCTCTGTAAAATGGGGATCATAATGACATGTGCTAATGAGTTGAACAGTGTCTGCATGTGGGAGAGGCTCACGTGTGCGTTTATTACCCATGTGCAAGGCTCGGGGACCACCATGAGGCCTAAGATGCCAGTCCCTCTCCAGGGACCACTCCCCAGCCGGGAAGACAGAGCAAGTTCCCACCAAGGGGTGCGGCCCCTGCAGGCAGCTCAGGCTCAGGATGAGCCTGACCATCTCTGGTCCATAGAATCAGACAGAGACATGACTTGTGGGGAGCAAGTCAGCTGGCAGGACCCTGAGATGGGTACCCCAACCTCACGCCCCAGCCTGAGAGGAGCTCCTGCCCCGACTTGCAGCAGACATCCTGGTGACTCCCAGGGAGCCTAAGCTATGTCCAACCCCCCGCCCCTGCCCCCAATACGCCTTGTCTGCCATCACCAGTGCAAAGGGCTTGGTGACTGAGAATGGTTCACTCTCACTGACTGAGAGGTCCCTACCAGGATCAGCCAGGGTCCGGCCAAGGGAACAGGAACCATGCTACCATGCTGAAGCATTTTAAAGAGAGCATGGTTGCAGGGAACTAGATACGCAGGTGACAGAAGAAGGGGAAGCCAAAGGAGAAGCCACCGCCACTCCTCAGTAAAGGGAGGAGCCCAGGGGCTGGGTTGCCTGCAGAAGACTGGAAACAGCCCAGCCTTATGGGACCTGGAACCAGGGAAGAGATGCAGTCCCAGCTAGAGGTGCTGCTCAAGGCTGAGAAGGGGGTTCCCTCCCAAGCTTCTCCCTCCCTCCGGCCCTCTGGGCTCCAGCCAGTGCGTGTCAGCTGTCCCAGGAGCCTGGGAAGTGCAGCCCGCAGGGCCCAGCACTCTCCTACACACACACACACACACACACATAGAGGAAGGGTGAGGAATGGATCTCGGGGTACGCAGCCCCCAGGACCATCTCATGGCCTCTCCATCTGGCATCCCCGTAGCTCATCCAGTGCCTGGCACAGATCTGGGCTTAATAAATATGTGTGAATAAATGATTGTTCCGGGAGGAGGGCCCAGTGTCCCGCATCACTGATCACTTTTAAAAGTGAATGCCTGGTGCAATCACTCTGGGAAACTGGCAGTATCTACTGAGGTTGCACATGTCACGGCCCAGCAGTTCCACTCCTGAGTGTACACCTAACAACTGTCCTAGAGTGTACTAGAACGCTCCTAGCAGCTCTGTTGCAATGGCCCCAAAGTGGCAACTCCCCAAATGCCCGTCAGCAGTGGAATGGATAAACAGATTGTGGTGTAGTCACTGTATAGCAACAAGAATTACCCGCGACAATGCGGATGGCTCTCATAAACACAACATTGAGTGAAAGAAGCCAAACACAAAAGACTATGTGCTGCACGATTCCATTTATATAAATAGAAAAACCAGCGATGGTAATGTTTGGCATCAGAAGTCAGGGGAGTGGTTATCCTTGGGGGATGGAATGGTGACAGTAAAGGGGCACTTGGAGGGCTTCTGGGATGCTGGGAATGTTGTTTCTTCATCCATGGGCTGGTTATACGGTGTTTTCAGTTTTTGGAATTTTGTCAAGCTGTACACTTATGATGTGTGCACTTTTTCCTTGTAATTCTTTACTAAAAAGTTGACTTTAAAAAAGAAGTGGATACCCCAGTGAAGGGTCTATTTTCTTTTCCCTCTCCTGGCTTCCTCCATCTTGGCCCAAAGGGCTTCCCTGGAAACTAGATGAAGGAGGCCTGGACCTGGGTCCATGATCAAAGGTGAGAGAAGCAGGCCTAAAGGATGGGGACCTTCCTGGGCAGCAAGTCCTGGGCTGTGCTCTTGCCTGAGCAATCTCATGACCCCCTCCAGCACCCCCCCACCCCCATAGCATTCTGATGGTCAGGATGAGGCTCAGGGGTGAGCTCTAGTAAGTGGTTGGGGCAGGATTTGAACTCACATCACGCTGGCTGCAGAGCCCAGGCTCTTAACCCCTTTGTTCCTCTGTGACCCCGAGGGCCTAGAGGGCCTGGATGATGCCTCCTAAGCTCCTGGCACTGGGCTCCATGCCTCCCAAGTGTAATGTGCAAAATGGGAGCTGCCTCATCAGTGAACAGGCCCCAGCCCTGGGACAAAGCGATTTCTAAACATATGAGACACCAAAGGCTTCGGGTCAGGCCTGATGTCCCCCCTGTGCGTCTGGATGAGGTCAAATGCACTGTCCTGGCCTGGGGCTCAGGCCTAGACATGGGCCCCTGTAACTCTGAGGAGACAGGAGTTGAGTTCAACGCTGCTCTGAGACCCTTCCTGTTTGTAGCTGTCTGGATTAGCAGAGGCACAGTCTCACTGCTTCCCAGGGCAGAAAAGCCTCCCTCTAAAGCAGGGTCTCTCAACCTCAGCACTATTGACATTTTGTTGTAGGGGGCTGTCCTGTGCATTGTAGGGTGGTCAGCAGCATCCCTGGAGTCTACTTGCTGGATGCCAGTAGCAACTCCCTCAGGTGTGACAACCAAAAATGCCTCTAGACATTGCCAAATATCCCCTGGGAGGCGAGCTAACCCATCCGCTGAGACCCGCCTCCAATAGGCAGTGCATGGGAGGCCAGAGCGCAGTGGGATGGACTTAGGATTGAATTTCAGCCACACTCCAGATAGCTACGTGACCTTGGGCAAGTTTCTTAGCTTTGAATTTCAGTCTCTTCATGAGTAAAAAGGGATAATGAAGGTATCCATATCTCACAGGTCATCATCCTGATGAAATGAGCTAAGGTGTAGAACGTGCTTTGCATGGCGTCAGGCACACAGCTGGTGCTCAATAAATAGTAACTGAAATGGTAATTGCTATGTGTTTTTATTAAGCAATAATAATATTACCTAATTAGTAATAAGTGTATTAGGAAATAATAATGGCAATTATTGTTATTACTATTTAAAGCCTTGCAGGCTGACTCAGTTTTTCATGTAGCCATCTATTACGGACTGTGGCAAACTGGGGCAGTGACCACATTTTTCTCTTACTCTATTCCATTTGAGCCTAGTAGTAACCTTGTAAAATGCACAGGGTAGGTGTTTAAAATATGTCGGCCCCACATATAGAGGTGGAAACTGAGGGACAAAAACAGAGTGATTTACCCAAGTTTAAGCAGCCAGTAGCCAAGCCAGGGCTGGGACCCTGGGCTATTAAAATACACTCTGCTCTCAACTCCATCCCCACCCCCAAGGCATGTGTTTCCCCACTTCTTTTAGATGCCTGTTAAGACTTCTGAAACAAAACCTGACTCCAAAAGGAGGAATCGATGGCCTACAGTTTATTTGGCTGTATATCCACAGTTTTCTCTCCCAGGTACATCTGCATAGCAAACTCATCTGTCTAGTGGACCATCAGCAGCTTTTGGAGCTGAGGTGTAGGTGGATTCCAGATGTATTTATTAGTCAGGGTCCTGGCAGGAAACAGAATTCCACAGAGTTCCACTGAAGAGGCCTTAGTGAAGGGACTATTTATGATCATGAAGGCAGAGCTAAGGGAGCCAGCAAGAGTGGGAGGCACCAAGGGGCCAGCAGCAGTCTAAGTAGGAAGAGGAAGGGGACAGTGAAACGAGTGTCCAGTGAGGCCTGGCACTGTGAGTGAGTGGCCACTAGACAGAACCCACAGTCATAGAAGGGCTCTGCCCCAACCAGAATGGTAGGGTCAAAGGAGGGAGGGAGCAGGAAGACATACCCTGGGTGCTCTCTCTTCCCACCCCCCTGTAGGTACCTCTCATCGGCTGAAACCAGCTGGCAAAGGAGTCTGGGAGATGGAGTCCCCAGGGGTCAGCCTCCTAGGAAATAGAGCAGGGCAGAGATGACGGGGAGGGATGGGGTGATGGGGAAGTCGGGGGCGGGGGAGGAGTGCAAAGATGGACGGGGTGGCAATGTGGAGGGGGGCAGGCAGACAATCAGCAGCATAGGCAAGGAGTTGAGGTGGGGATGGGCTATACAGGCGCGAGCCCTCTGCCACAAACAGGAAGCCTTGAAACTTACTGGCTCGACCCTGAGTTTCTTGGTGCTTGTTTCAGAATCAACCAACTTTGCTTGCTAAATTGCCAGGACTGAGAATGGGAGAGAGGACAAAGATATTCTTGAAAGGTAACTGAAGACAGTAATTTATGTTCTCTGGAAATGAGCTGTCCAGATGCCTGGTGCTCAGAAGGGTACGAGGAAAGCAGAGTTTACACTGTGATGGCAACTGGCTTTTTTGAAGCATTAGTTGAAAGGCATAGACATGGGGGCGCAGGAAAAGCCCACAAACCTGGCGGTCAGGTGACTGAGGTTGGCTGTGCTGTTGTGAAGAAGCCAGTGCTTTCTGAGACCACTTACATCCACCCAAACTGGGGCCGGGGGTCAGTAACCTGCCACCATCTACCAGGAAAGGCTGGGTTCTGGATTTCAACTCAGGAGGCAGAATGGAAGGAGGCAAAGGGAGTAGCACATTTCAGGTTGTCTTTGCAAATAGTGTTCATCTTTCCTCCCTCCCAACTCTGGTCAGGGAGGATCCAAGAGTCTGATTTCAGCCCAGAAGAGGGATGCCCACCCAGCTGAGTCGGACTTCCCTTCTAGAGTCTGGGAATTCTCTCCTGGTGCTGGCTCCATGGCCTCCCAGCTGAGCCGCTAGACTTGCTGCTCCCATCCAGGTTGGAGTGGAAGGGGAGACAGTGACCATGCAGTGCAGACCCTGACGAAGAATGACAACGCCTATCCCCTCTCTTGAGCACTTCCTTTCTGCCACTGTGGAACTTCCCAGCCCCTAGGAGGTGGGCATTTATCTCACGCATCCCCCTTTTCGCAGAGGAAGCAACTTTGGGACCGAGGTCACAAGGGGCTTGCCCAGAGCCACACAACAAGAATGGCTGTGCCCAGATTCCAACCTGCGTCTGTTTGATCCCGGAACCCCAGCTCTTAACCAGCTCGTGATCCTGCCTTCACATTCTTTTGTTACTCCACAAACATCTGTTGAGCCCTTTACTATATGCCAGCCACTGTTTTGGGTGCTGGGGATAAGGCTGTGTGCAAGACAAACAAAGCCCCCTGCCCTCATAGATGGACCTTATATTTTAGTTGGCTGGGGCAGGGAAGAAAGACAGATAATGAAATGATTAATTAAAATATATGGTATTTTGGGAGTGGATTTGATTCAAGCGGTTGAGTGCCTGCTTCCCACATGGGAGGTCCTGGTCCAATCCCTGGCTCCAGTACCTCAGAGAAAAAAAAAATTATATATATATATATATGGTATTTTATTTATGATCAGTGTTATGGGAAAGACAATAAAGCAGAGAGAGAACCATGCTAAGGGGATGGAGTGGCGTGGGAAGAGGCTAAGGAAGGCCTCACTGGAGGTCTCAGTAGATACCCATTTCAGCAAAGAACTGAAGAAGATGAAGGGCTGAGCCATCTGGCTATCTGGGGGACAAGTGGTCCAAGCAGAGGAAACTCCCCAAGTGAAGGCCTAGAGGTAGAAGCATGCCTGGAGTGTTTGAGGAACAATGAAGAGGCCAGTGGGACTGGAGAGGCCTGAGTAAAGGAAGAGGTCAGGGTAGGAGATGAGGGCAGAGAGGATGCGGTGGTGGTGACAGTGGAGAGGGCAGGCCGTCATTGCAAGGGGCTTTGGCTCTTACTCTGGATGAGATGGAAGTCATCAGAGGGTGCTGTGCAGAGAAGGCTTTGACTTATGTTTAACAGGATACCTCTGGCTGTTGTTTGGAGAATATACGACAGGGGATGGGGTTGCAAAGGAAAGGGAGAAGAATTTTGGAATTAGAGAGTTCTCTTTTTCCTTTTTTGCATTTTATTGGGGCATCATTGACATGCAACAAATTGCACAGTGAGGAGACAATTGCAATAATTCAAGCAAAAGATGACGGTGGCTTGGACCAAGGTGGTCGTAGTAATGAGAAAAAATCAAGTTCTGGATTATTCTGAAGGTAGAACCAATGGGATCTGCTGATATATCAGATGTGGAGATGAGAGAAAGAGAGAAGTCAAGGGTTTGACCTGAATCCCTGGAAGGAAGGAGCTGCCAGTTACTGAGATGGGAAGAATGGGGGAAGAGAGGGTGAGTTTTGGCATGAGTTTTGCTGGGGTATGTTAAGTTTGGAATGTCCATTGCACATCCAAGTGCAGATGTTGAATACACAGTTGGAGGTTCAAGACTGGAGGAGAGGAGAGAGAGCATGTTTGTTTGCTTGTTTTACAGCCTATTAAGGTATGATTGACATACAACTGCACGTATTTAAATATTGTACAGTGTTCAACTTGATAAGTTTTGACAAAATACACACCCATGAAATCATCACCCCCCAAAGTTTCCTTGGGTTCCAGTGCCATCCTTCCCCACATCATTCCCACTCCTCCCCCAACTCTTATATTCCAGGCAACCACTGATCTGCTTTTCAACACTATAGACTAGTTTGCATTTTCTAGAATTTCACACAAATGAAACCATATGGCAGGAACTCTTTTTTTGGGGGGGGATGTCTGGCTTCATTCACTTGGCTTAATTATTTTGAGATTCATGTATGCTGTTTTCTACATCAATAGTCCATTCCTTTTTTTTCTGGAGAGTGTTTGTGGTGGTTTGGAGCTGTATGTACCCCAGAAAAGCATGTTCTTAAATCTAATCCATTCCTGTGGGTGTGGACCCATTGTAAGTAGGATCTTTTGATGAGGCTACTTCAGTCAAGGTGTGACCCACCTCATTCAGGATTGGTCTTAACCCTCTTACTGGAGTTCCTTATAAACAGGATGAATACAAAGAGAGAAAGCCATGGAAGCAAGAGACTGAAAGCAAGGAAACCAGGAAGAGAATGGAAGGACCAGCCGACACCACCATGTGCCTTGCCATGTGGCAGAGGAGTCTGATCACAGGCAACCAGTCTTCGGGAAGATAGCATCATCTTGAGGATGCCTTGATTTGGTCGTTTTTCTCAGGCTCAAAAGTGTAAGCTAATAAATTCCCATTGTTAAGCCAAACCACTTCATAGTATCTGCTTTCAGCAGCCTAGGAAATAAAACAGTTTTCCATTACAAATGCCACATTTTGTTTATCCTTTCACTTGTTGATGGACAATTGGATTGATTCCAGTTTTGGGCTATTAAAAACTAAAGCCGCTATGAGCATTTGCGTACAAGTCTTTGGATGGACATGTGCTTTCAGTTCTCTTGGATAAATGCTTTGGAGTGGAGTGTCTGGGTCATATGGTAGGTGTAGCTTTAACTTTTTTTTTTATTTTATTTTTTAAATCTTTAACTTTTAAGGAAACTGCTAACCTGTTTTTCCAAAGTGATTGTGCCATTTTACATTCCCACCAGCAGTGAGAATCCTCACCTAACACTTGGGGGGGGGGTGTTTTTAATATTATACAATTAAAGGTGTGTAGAAGTAACTCAGTGTAGTTTTCATGGTCATTTCCATAATACCATTTCTATAGTGATGAGAATCTTTTCATAGGCTTATTTGCCATCCATATATCTTCTTTGATGAAGTGTCTGTGCAAATCTTTTGCCCATTTTGTTTTCTTATTACTGAGTTTTGAGGGTTCCTTATTCTGGACATAAGTTCTTTTAGCATGTGATGCAGCCAGTCCCAGTGGTCTTGCGCTTACCCCCTCAACTCCTTCCCTGTGGAGTGAGTCTCCATGACTGGACCAGGCATTCTGTAAGTTCCTGATTAGTGGTGCTGGCTGAGGCTCTTTGGGCAGGAAAGGCAAACTCATAATTGGAATACAAATCTATCTGCTGGCCCTTCCAGGCAGAGGGGCCCAGAGTAGCCAACTTGTCTCTGTGTGGCTGGTTGGTATCCTTAGGAAATATTGCCATATAGGGAGCTCAGCATTGGACCAGTTGGACATCCAGAGGCAGCAATAGATAATTGGCCGTGGCAAGTGCAAATCCATGCCCTGAGACCCATATGAAGCCTCCCATCCCTACCACCAGTTACTCCTCTCATGTGCCCATCATGGCAGTTCCCAGATTTTCATGCCTTCGTCAACCGGCCATGCCATTTTTGTCTCCTTGTTGTTTATTTCCTCTTTCATGGTGGGTACTTTCTGCTGGGCATTAATGTGTGATATAAAAATCTTCACACTTTGTGCTCACTCCCACCTATATCCCTCCCTCTACCCCAAACCTCCTTTTCTTCCCATCTTTTTTTCTTTCCAGGTTTCTGACCAGATGGACTAGCCATTAGTCACTACCCAGAACTCTCTCTCTCTGTCTATATATATATATATATATATATATATATATATATATATATATATAT